>CABHPR010150694.1:13989-28250 GCA_902168415.1 Peromyscus melanophrys | reverse complement strand
TGTGTGTGTGTGTGTGTGTGTGTGTGTGTGTGTGTGTGTGTGTGTGTTTCCCTTCTTTGGGTTTTGTTGGTATGAGATTAGTGACTACCTCTGTTATTGTGGGTTCAGGTTACTTTTTTCGTTTGGAATTTTCCTTGTAGTACCTCCTGTAGGGCTGGATTTTTGGATAGGTTTTGTTTAAATTTGGCTTTGTCATAAAACATCTAGTTTTCTTTGTCTATGGTGATTTAAAGTTTTGTTGTTTACAGTAGGCTAGGTTGTCATCCATGGTCCCTTAGTGTCTACAAGATTTCTGTACAGACCCTTCTAGCGATTAGAGTCTCCATTGAGAAGTCAGGTATTATTTTGATAGGACCTGCCCCGGCCATCGGAGTCTTCAACGGGGACCTGAAGGGAGGGCTGTTGGATGAGAGGGACAAGAGACACAAAGAATGAGAGCAAGACAGGATGTCTGATCAAGCTCCAAAATTTTATTTTCCTCTTTAGGTATATGTAGACGGGGGCAAAGGGGAGGGTGCAAGCAGGGAGGGGACTTTAATCATGGGTTGTTCAGCTAGCCGGGAACGTTGCTCTGGGGGTTATCTATCCACTCTTGCCTAACTGCCTAATTGCCTAGCTGCAGCTCAGTCACCTGATTTCTGAGAATAGGTTCTGGCATTTGTGAGAAGAGGTTTTGGTGCTATGGAGACTTAAACAAGACCTAGATCTAAGAAAAGAGGAGAGAAGCCCAAATATGGCAGCATGTGTGTCAAGGGTCACTTAGGCTTATGGCTCCCATCAAGGTCTGACTTTATATGTTACTTGGTCTGTTTCCTTTTTGTAGCTTTTGATATGCTTTTTTGTTTGTATGTTTAGTATTTTGATTTTATGGGCATAGGGACTTTTTTCCTGGTCTTATCTCTTTGATGTTCTGATGTTCTGTAAGCTTCTTGTACCTTTATAGGCATTTCCTTCTTTAGGTTGGGACAATTTTCTTCTGTTTTATTGAACATATTTTCTGTGTCTTGGAGCTGTGATTCTTCTATTCCTGTTATTCTTAGGTTTTATCTTTCTGTAGTGTCCCAGATTTCCTGGATGTTTTGTGCTTGGGATTATATATATATAATTTTCTTTCACTGATGAAGCTATTTTCTCAAATGTATATTCAATCCCTGAGATTCTCTTTTCCATCTCTTATATTCTGTTGGTGATGCCAGCATTTGAAGCCCATTTACTTACCCATCATATGGAGTCTCCTAAAGTTGGGGGTAAGGGCTGGCCATTGGGAAGATGATGAGGTAGGTGTAGTTGAACAGCATAGTTGTTCTTGTGGGAAGAGAAGCAAGTTAGTGGTGTAGCCCATCTGAGAAGCATCACTCTCCTGCTCTCTGGCTTACAGTTCCTCTTTTTATTGGTCCTTAAATCTCAACAACTTATGGCTATGCAGTACTCACTAATATTATCTCTCTAGCTAAGTTTAGTGAATACTTGGTAAGGTAAGAAACAGAATGTGTAGATATAAATACAACAGAGGTAAATATTGGCTATATGGTATTGATCATTTCATTGAATTTTCTCCATGTAAATACACACTATTTGAAAAATTGGATTGTTTTATCTAATAATATGAGGATAAATTTATTACATAAAATAATATAGAAGCACTTTTTAAAACCAGTGTTACCTCTGTTCATATATTGTTTAAATACAACATATATGTCGTGTGGTTATTTTCTACTAGTTTTGAAATATTTATGTCATGATTAACAACATATTGTAATAGTTGACAAGGAAAATGAAGTTTTAGAAAAATATCAATGCAAATATTGCCTACATATTCTTTTATGAATTAAATTGAGATCTAATTTTACAGTGAAGGGCATAGATTATATTTTTCTACAACATATCTATAATATAAGTAATTTATAATAAATATGTATATATAATATATCATATATAAAATTTGTATCATTTCTAATGCATTTTTTGGCATTATAAAAAGTCATCATTCCTAAATATTAACTAACAATATATATTTTATGATATTCTTTATTTTTCCAGAGAATTCTATGTTCTATGCACTTAATATAAAACATTTTCACCATTTCTTGTCCATAAGCAAACTCTAAGGTGAATTAAATGAAATTTAATATTTAAAATTAGATAGGACATATTTGTAATGATTTTGTTTCTCCACTCAATTTTAGAATCTAACACTTCGTGAATCACCCCTTCACACTTTCTGTTTTATGCTTTACATTTTCAAAGATTATTTGTACTTTCAGAAAATCTTATTTGTATTTGATTTTCCTTGGTCCCTTACTAAATGTTCCTGTGATTATTGTTTTTCATATACGTATTTGACTCTAGCACATGTAGATATTGGATAATTCTAGTCATTACTTGTTATCACAGTGCTTGTAGAATATTAGAAGTAAACATTATGACAAGTTAGAGTATTTAAAGGAAAAATTTGATATAAACTTATTTTAATCTTGAATTGAAGAATTCATTCGATTTACTGAACCAATATTCTGCATCCACAGTTTTTACAAATGCAATCCTTCAGAGGTAGTGTTGTTTTACACAGTTTCTGCCAAGGTCACAATATGTCTGAGTTGAATTAGTATTTCTTTTTGTGTGGTATAACAAGTCAGAATTTACATATGCCAGCTCCTCTGAGGCCTTAGCAAATCATAATTTCTGTTAAGCAAAGACTTTCTCTGTGGATTCAGTTATTCACTAAAATTTGTAATTTGAAGGACTGTTGAAAGAGTAGCTTATTTTACAAATTAAACTTCTTTATATCTGAATTATTACTATCAAGTGTTTTTGAGGTCAAGTAATGTTCTTGAACACTGATGCAGCAAACTTCAGTTTGGTGTCATTTATATGTATCACACTTGATAATTTTTTGTGGGGTGTGTGTGTGTGTGTGTGTGTGTGTGTGTGTGTGTGTGTGTGTGTTATTCTATTTGAAGTGTAAAATCTCAATTTTTTTCTGAAATATTCTCTTGTTCATCCAAGACATGATGCAAATGATTTTGCCCATCACTCTATCCCACATAGATGTATAGTATTCCTAGAGTACAAAGCAGTCAGGTAAACTCCATTCACAATAAGTTAAAACTCAAAGATAGAGACCTCACATAAAACAGTAATGTTTTAAAGATAATTACATTACATACAGTTTTAAACAACTAATACAAGTTGTTTAAGAGTTTGCTATAATGTATTTTAACGGTATTTCTCCTCTCCTTTAATTTTTTTAAAAATCCATCTTGTTTACTTTGTGTTTTCAATCAATTCTCGGGCATGCATTCTTCCACTGGGCAATGAATGCCCCAGTACATGACATAGCATTAAACATAACTGTCTCTTGCTTTTCCAGAACTTATTAATAGCCAATAGTGACAAATCTTAAATACTTTTTACTATGGTGAAAAACATTATGGTCTACAATATTTATACTTTATATATTGACAGAAATTTTATTCAGCACATCAAACTAACTACTTTGAATAAAGGAAGAGAGACTTACAAAAATACAGATGAGTGGAACCAAATAAGAAAAGAGGATTGCCTAGTTAGTGAAGACCATTAGAAATTTTACCATTAAATGATCTTTCTTTAGGTTATAAACAAATGGTGGCAACCAAATCTTGGGCTTTGAAATGAACAGAGCCTTCAAGTTTGATAATACCAAATCACGTTTATGCTTTGGTGTAGGATGCATGTTTTCTGGTCCTGCCAAGCCCCACAGTGCTGCACATTATATCAGGCTCATTACATAATAGCTTTTACACTTAAGTTAACCCATAATTCTTATCTGTGTATAGACATGTGGCTTGGTACCTTTTCTCAGTTCTTTGACATCTTGTACCCCCTATGTTTTGCTGGTGACTCCTGACTCAGGATTTCCTATTCCCAGAATTCTCATCTGCTTGCCTTGCCTATACTTTGGGAAGAAAACAATATGGTACACTGAAGAGGAAATAATCTACAGTAAATTCCAGCTTTTTCATAGATTAAAATGAAAATTCAGAATTCATAAGTAAAGTTTCATTGAAAAGATAAGGAAATGTGGAAATACTGATGAGGTTACATGGAAAAATGATTTTTAAAACTCTGTAAACTAAATGATCAAAGATCTCATATAGAATACTTTAATTACAAAATGAGTAAATAGTAAGAGTTCATGAAAATTGAAGATTTGACACTTTCAGAACCACAAGTATAGATTTTAAAACTTTATTTGTAAAACAAAGGTTTTTGTAATTTGCAATATTTTTTTCACAGAATAGTAGCTTAAATGCTTAAAATGTAGCATTAAAATTTAAAATTGGAGACATGATAAATCAATAAAACCCATTCACTGATGTCAGGGTCCTAGAAAACAATACAGGTTTATTTGTTCTTGAATCAGAAACAAAATTTGAAGCAATAAAAGAATAGCAATATGCCGGGCAGTGGTGGCACATGCCTTTAATCCCAGCACTTGGGAGGCAGAGCCAGGCAGATCTCTGTGAGTTTGAGGCCAGCCTGGACTACCAAGTGAGTTCCAGGAAAGGCACAAAGCTACACAGAGAAACCCTGTCTCGAAAAAAATCGAAAAAAAACAAACAAAAAAAAAGAATAGCAATATGCAAAATCAAGTTATTCAAGCATGAGAACATATTATAGGGCAAGTGTATAGTTCACTTAAATGTATATTAGCTTCACAACAACAACCTAGGCTAGTGCACTTGGATATGGAAGGGGGTAAAACCTTTTGAACACAAGTGAGAGGAAGCAAATCTGAAACACTCAAAAGGATTTTCAAAGTGAATAAGAAAAATGTATCAGAAGATATATATGAAAAATAAAAGTTAAGATATTAGAGAAGGAAACTTTCTTGATAATCAGAGCAAAGAAACAGGAATCCAAGGCCTGAATAGGATGTTCAGAAATGAATACAAAGAAAATGGATCATCATCTATATAAGCACCCCTGTAAAGAGATGAGAGCTCAGTCCTAATAAGAAATGGTTATTGTTATAAGTGATAGCATACCACCAGAGATTAAACAGCATCAAAGGAATGGAAGAGGACAAAGGTGCATGAAATAGAGAGAAAGACTAAGAATAATTATACTATCTGTTTTATCCAGGAATTTAAAAGATTCTCAGAGCTTGTGAAACAGCCAGGGATATTTGGCTACCCATTCCTTGTATTCATAACACAGTCATGGCCTTATTCATGGTTGATTCTCTATAAAATTTCATCACTCTAAAAGCAACAGATAATATACACTTATTTATAATAATAAAAAATATAATATATTTTTCATGTATATTATGTATCAGAATTCCAAATAAAAGAAGGAACTGATTCAATATCTTCTAGGATGCCCTTCTAACTATGCTGACAGACAAAGGAATAAAACAGGAAACACAGAAGCAAGCATAACCAACAAAATATAAGAGATGGAAGAGAGAATCTCTGGAGTAGAGTATACAATAGAGGAAATAGATTCATAAGTCAAAGAAAATACCAAAGTCAAAAAAGTCATAACACAAAACATCCAGGAAATCTGGGACGCCATGAAAAGGCCAAATCTAAGATTGCTATTTTACTATGTTAATCCTACCTATCCATGAGCATGGGAAATTTTTCCATTTTCTGATATCTTCTTCAATTTCTTTTTTCATGGACTTAAAGTTCTTGTCATACAGGTCTTGCACTTGCTTAGTTAGAGTTACCCCAAGGTAGTTGATATTATTTGTGGCTATTGTAAAGGGTGATGTTTCTATGATTTCTGTCTCAGCCCATTTTTCATTTGTATATAGGAGGGTTAGTGATTTTTTTTAAGTTAATCTTGTATCCTGCCACATTACTGAAGGTGCGTATAAGCTGTATGAGTTTCTTGGTTGAATTTTTGGGGTCACTTATGTATACTACCATGTCATCTACAAAAGGTGAAAGCTTGATTTCTTCCTTTCCAATTTGTATCCCCTTGATCTCCTTTTGTTGTCTTATTGCTCTGGCTATAACATCAAGTACTAAATTGAATAAGTGTTCGGGAGTGAAGACAGCCTTGTCCTGTTCCTGATTTTAGTAGAATCACTTTGAGTTTCTCTCCTTTTAATTTGATATTGGCTGTTGGCTTGCTGTAAATTGCCTTTATTATGTTGAGGTATGTTCCCTGTATTCCTGATCTCTCCAAAACCTTTGTCATGAAGGGGTGTTGGATTTTGTCAAAGGCCTTTTTTAGCATCTAATGAAATGATCATGTGATTTTGTTTTTCTTTCAGTTTGTTTATATGGTATATTACATTGACAGATTGACATATGTTGAACCACCCTTGCATCTCTGGGATGAAGCCTACTTGATCATGGTGGGATAATTGTTTTGATGTGTTCTTGGAGTCTGTTTGCCAAAATTTTATTTAGTATTTTTGCATCAATGTTCATGAGGGAGATTGGTCTGTAATTCTCTTTCTTTGTGGTTCATGGCTTGCCGGCATCTTCACATGCTGCTTGTCCTGGCTGTGGATGGCTGGCTGAGTCTCCTTCCACCTTCCTGTTCTTTTCTCCTCTCTGTTAGTCCCGCCTATACTTCCTGTCTAACCACTGGCCAATCAGTGTTTTATTTATTGACCCATCAGAGCAACACATTTGCCATACAGAACATCCCACAGCACACCATGGTTTAAAGTTAGATTTCAACAACATCAAAAATTACAAAAAGCCTAAAATCTCATGGAAACTGAATAATGCTCAACAGAATCACCCATGGGACAAGGAAGAAATAAAGAAAGAAATTAAAGAATTCCTAGAGATTAATGAAAACAAATATACTACACACCCAAACCTATGGGACACTATGAAAGTACTGCTAAGAGGGAAATTCATAGCACTAAATGCCCACATAAAGAAGTTGGAGAAATCTCACACTAGTAACTTAACAGCACACCTGAAAGCTCTAGAACAAGAAGAAACAAAGTCACCCAGGAAGAACAGATGTCAGAAAATAATCAAATTGAGAGCTGAAATCAATAAAATAGAAACAAAGAGGACAATACAAAGAATCAATGAAAGAAAGAGTTGTTTCTTTGAGAAAATCAACAAGATAGACAAGCCCATATTCAGACTAACCAAAAGGCAGAGAGAGAGAGCATCCAGATTAACAAAATCAGAAATGAAAAGGGAGACATAACAACTGACAATGAGGAAATCCAGAGAATCATACTTCAAAAACCTGTAATCCACAAAATTGGAAAATCTAAAAGAAATGGACAATTTTCTGGATAGATACCACATAGTTAAGTTAAATCAAGGCCAAATAAACTATTTAAATAGAACAATAACACCTAAGGAAATACAAACAGTCATTAAAATCTCCCATCCAAAAAAAAAAAAAAAAAAAAAAAGCCTAGGACCAGATGGTTTCAGTGCAGAATTCTACCAGATCTTCAAAGAAGAGCTAATACCAATACTCTTTAAATTGTTCCACACAATCCACACAATAGAAACAGAAGAAACATTACCAAACTCCTTCTATGAGGTACAGTTACTCTGAATCCAAAGCCAAACAAAGATGCAACGAAGAAAGAGAATTACAGACCAATCTCCCTCATGAACATTGATGCAAAAATACTAAATAAAATTTTGGCAAACAGACTCCAAGAACACATCAAAACAATTATCCACCATGATCAAGCAGGCTTCATTCCAGAGATGCAAGGGTGGTTCAACATATGGAAGTCTGTCAATGTAATATACCATATAAACAAACTGAAAGAAAAACAAAATCACATGATTATTTCATTAGATGCTAAAAAAGGCCTTTGACAAAATCCAACACCCCTTCATGACAAAGGTTTTGGAGAGATCAGGAATACAGGGAACATACCTCAACATAATAAAGGCAATTTACAGCAAGCCAACAGCCAATATCAAATTAAAAGGAGAGAAACTCAAAGTGATTCTACTAAAATCAGGAACAGGACAAGGCTGTCTTCACTCCCGAACACTTATTCAATTTAGTACTTGATGTTATAGCCAGAGCAATAAGACAACAAAAGGAGATCAAGGGGATACAAATTGGAAAGGAAGAAATCAAGCTTTCACCTTTTGTAGATGACATGGTAGTATACATAAGTGACCCCAAAAATTCGACCAAGAAACTCATACAGCTTATACGCACCTTCAGTAATGTAGCAGGATACAAGATTAACTTAAAAAAATCACTAACCCTCCTATATACAAATGAAAAATGGGCTGAGACAGAAATCATAGAAACATCACCCTTTACAATAGCCACAAATAATATCAACTACCTTGGGGTAACTCTAACTAAGCAAGTGCAAGACCTGTATGACAAGAACTTTAAGTCCATGAAAAAAGAAATTGAAGAAGATATCAGTAAATGGAAAGATCTCCCATGCTCATGGATAGGTAGGATTAACATAGTAAAAATGACAATCTTACCAAAAGCAATCTACAGATTCAATGCAATCCCCATCAAAATACCAACACAATTCTTCACCAACCGAGAAAGAACAACACTCAACTTCCTGTGGAAAAACAAAAAACCCAGGATAGCCAAAAGAATCCTGTACAATAAAACAACCGCTGGAAGCATCATGATCCCTGACTTCAAGCTGTACTATAGAGCTATAGTAATAAAAACAGCTCGGTACTGGCATAAAAACTGACATGTGGACAAATGGAACCGAAATGAAGACCCTGACATTAGTCTGCACATATATGAACACCTGATTTTTGACAAAGAAGCCAAAACAATACAATGGAAAAAAGAAAGCATCTTCATCAAATGGTTCTGGAATAACTGGATGTCAACATGTGGAAGATTGCAAATAGTTCCATATCTGTCACCAAGCAGGAAACTTAAGTCCAAGTGGATCAAAGACCTCAACATAAATCCGGTTACTCTGAACCTGATAGAAGAAAAAGTAGGAAGCAGACTTTGATGCATTGGCACTGGAGATCACTTCCTAAATATAACACTAGTAGCACAGACACTGAGCTCAACAGTTAATAAATGGGACCTCTTGAATCTGAGAAGGTTTTATAGGGCAAAGGACACGGTCAATGAGACAAAACAACAGCCTATAGAATGGGAAAAGATCTTCACCAACCACACATCTGACATATGACTGATCTCCAGAATATATAAAGAACTCAAGAAATTAGAAATCAAAATACCCAACAGTCCAATTAAAAAATAGGCTACAGAGCTAAACAGAGAATTCTCAACCGAAGAAGCTCAAGTGACTGAATGACATTTAAGGAATTGCTCAACATCCTTAGTCATCAGGGAAATGCAAATCAAACGACTCTGAGATACCATCTTACACCTGTCTGAATGGCTAAGATCAAAAACATTGAAGACAGCTTATGTTGGAGAGGATGTGGAGCAAGGGGAACATTGTTGGTGGGAATGCAAACTTGTATAGCCACTTTGGAAATCAATATGGCACTTTCTCAGAAAATTGGGAATCAGTCTCCTTCAAGACCCAGCTATACCACTCTTGGTCATATACCCAAGGAATGCTCAATCATACCACAAGGACACATGTTCAATTATGTTCATAGAAGCTTTATTTATAATACCCAGAACCTGGAAACAACCTAGATACTCCTCAACTGAAGAATGGATAAAGAAAATGTGGTACATAAACACAATAGAGTACTACTCAGCAGAGAAAAACAATGACATCATGAGGTTCACAGGCAAATGTATGGAACTAGAAAATATCATCCTGAGTGAGGTAACCCAGACTCAGAAAGACAAACATTGTATGTACTCACTCTTAAGTAGATACTAGATGTAAAGCAAAGGATAACTGGACTGCAACTCACAATTCCAGGGAAGCTACCTAGTAAAGAGGACCTAGGAAAAACACACGGATCACCCAGCGACAGATAAATGAATGAGATCTACATGAGCAAACTGTGGGTGAGGTGGATGCATAATGGAGGGCAGGGTCAGGGGAAAGAGACCTTAGGGGAGTGAGAGGTCTTAGCTGGATCAGGAACAGTGTGGGAGAACAAGGAAAGAGATACTATGATAAACTGTAGACTCCATGGGAATAGGAAACAACAGAGTTCTAGAGAGGTCCCCAGAAATCCACAGTGATGACTCCACTATAGACTACTGGTGATGGTTGAGAGGATGCCTGAGCTGAGCTACTCTGGTGATTGGATGGCCAAATAACCTAACTGTCCTGATAGAACTCTCATCCAGTGACTGATTGAAGCAAATTCAGACATCAACAGCCAAGCCCCAGGATGTGCTCCAGGAGTCCAATTGAGAGAGAGGAGGGATTATATGAGCAAGAGATATCGAGACCATGATTGGAAAAAGTACAGAGACAACTAGCCAAACTAGCGGAAACATATGAACTGTGAATCAATAGCTGAGGAGCTCCCATGGAACTGGACTAGCCCCTCTGGATAAGTGGGACAGTTGTTTAGCTTTAACTGTTTAGGAGGCACTCAGGCAATGGGACTGGGATCTGTCTTTGGTGCATGACCTGGCTTTTTGGAACCTAGTGCCTATGCTAAGACACTTTGCTCAGCCTTAGTACATGGAGGAGAGGATTGGGTCTTCCTCATCTGAATGTACCAGGCTCTGCTGACTCCACAGGGGAGACCTTGCCTTGGAGGAGGTGGGAATTGGGGGTGGGTTTTGGGTGGAAGGCTGGGTGGTGGGAAGAGGGAGGACAGAAGAATCTGTGGCTGATATGTAAAAACAAATAGAAAATCTCTTAATAAAAAGAAAAAAAGAATTGAAACATGTTATAACTACTAGTAATAAAGAAGCAGTAATTAAAAGACTCCCAAGCATAGAAATCCCAGTGCCAGATGGGTTTTGCATGTCATTCTACCAGACATTCAAAGTAGAGTTAATACCAATACTCTGCAAATAATTCAACAAAGTTCACATAGCAGGATCTTTGTCCTATTCATTTTAAGAGGCCATATTTACTCTGATACCAATACCACAAAAAGACCCAAAGAGATTGAGAAGTAGAGACCAATTTCCCACATGAATATAGATGTAATAGCTTCAAAAATATTTGCTAATTGAATCCTAGAACACATCAAAAAATCATCCACTATGAGCAATTTAGCCTCACCCCAGAGATGTACAGGTGGGTCAACATAAATAAACCAATAAATGTAATGCACCATAGAAATAATATTTAAAGAGAAAAATACATGATCATTACATTAAATGTAGAAAAGAACTTTAACAAAATTCTAAGACCTCTTCATGATACAAGCAATGGAGATATTAGGAGTACAACGTTCATATCCCAATATAACTAACGCAGTTTACAGCAAGACCATAGCCAACCTTAACTTAAATGGAGAAACTAAAAGTAATTCTATGAAAATAAGGAACAAGACAAGTTGTCCAGTTCAATATAGTACTTGAAATCTTAGCAAGAACAGTGAAACTTCTGAAGGAACAAAGGAATACATATTGAAAATGAGGAAGCCAATGTATCTTTTTTTATGATAAGATAGAATACATTAATTATACCAAAAGTACCAAGTGGAAATGCCTACAACTGATAAATGCTTTCAGCAGAATAATTGAATAAAAATTGACACAAAAGAATTAGCAGCACTTCTATATAAAAGTGGCAAATGTTCTGTGATAGAATATATACATATATGTATGTAACATGTATATATGTGTGTGCATACATACATATATATATATATATATAACAAGAAACAAAGCAAGTAATAGATTAGTATGAAAAACTTCAAATATACAAAGAAATAATTTAAAAAAGATATCAGAAGGCAGAACCATCTCATATGCCTGTGGTATGGTAGGATTAATATAGTTTAAATGGCCATCTTATGAAAACCATTGTACAGATTAATTGCAATCTCCATCAAAATTCCATTACAATTATTCACTGATCTTGAAAGTATAATTCTCAGCATCATATGTAATCACAAAAATTCAGAATAGATAAAATATAAATAATATAATAACTGCTGGATTTATCAACATGCATAGTCTCAAAATGGACTACAAAACTATAGTAACAGAAATATGTTACTGATCAATGAAAATAAATTAAAATCCAGACATAAATACACACACCTATAGACACCTGATTTTTTGATAATGTTGCCAGAAACACATGCATGTTGATAGCATCTTCACTAAATGATGTCAATCCAAAATGGATGACTCTATGTATAAAAATCCAAACACATCCTAATTTATCACACTTTTTGGGGCTTTTGAGTCAGTGATAAATAAGCTAGAATCCATAGACATAGAGAGGTTAAGTACAAAATAAGGTTCTGGAAGGCCAGATATATTATCCAAGGAAACAGATAGAGAAGAGATAGATATAGATGAATGGGAAGGCTGGAATGGAAAGATCAAAGGGCAATGGTGAGCAGAGAGTGGAATTAGGAAAGAAATACACAGACAGACAACTAAACTAGAGGCCATTTGAGAGCAAAATGAAAATGTAATAAAATAAGAGCTTCCTAAAATAGATACATGCATGAAGGTGATCTAAATGAAACCACCCAATAATGAGGGAGACAGAACCCCACCTAGTCATATCTTGTTCACTAAATGAAGCCTCCAGTTTCAGCAATGAGTTACATCTAATTGAAGTATTAGATAATGAGTTCAGACAGCAAGCCCCAAACAACCCAGTCTGCCATCAAGTGTTGTTCTTCATACACTGATTGCAAGGCCCCATTGATGAATACACCACCCATACAACTCACTGAAAATGGAGAGGTGAAGCTGGTGCCTACATGGAAGATTCACCAATACACAATTTATCTAATGGCAAATTATACAAGATGTCACCCATACTCAGCACAATGTGCATGACCAAGAACCTGAGATTACATAGCACAGGGACCTAGGGTAGAGCCAAATACAACTGTACTAAATCTATACCAATAAAATGATTCTGCATGTCAATCTGTCATCCCCAGAGTTCAATACCATTCTCAGCAAACATCAGAGGAGTTTCCTCCTGCAGCAGATTGTAACTCATACAGAATCCCAAAGCTACACTTTATGCAGAGTCAAAAATCTTGAAACACTTGGCCCTAAATGAATTAATTCTATCAAATGCCTACTATCAGAACTCAGGTAACTCTGCAGAATAAAAAGGATGAAAAACTATACAAGCTAGAGAGGATTGAGAACACTAAGAAATCAAAACCCTCCATTTCAAAATGATTGATGAATACATACATTCACAAAGAATAACACAGTATACATTATTTTTTCAGGAGTCTCCACCAAATAAGCCCGTAGAACTGAAAGAAGATGTAGACACATGCCCCCATTCCTAAACCAAAAGCAATCTCTAATTCATCAACCACTTGCAAGGGATTATCAAAACCAAACTCCATATCATCCTTAGAAGTTCCCTGTCTCAAAATGTCATGTCAGAACCTTACATTTTTTCAAAAGTTTGTCATTTTATTTTTTCTCTTTTATATTAATTATTTGTTATTCCCTATATTTATGCTATGTTTGCATTGTGCATATATTATAGATTCCAGTTAGTAGTTTTATGAGATTCTGTGTGTTTGAACAAGTGAACTCCTGATTCATGTGTCTTTCCTTGAGGTATTTTACTTTCTTTTCTACATTTTATTAATTCCTATGTGTTTCTTCTAGTTTAATCTTATTAAGTTTTATTTTCTTATATTATAATCGCTTGAAGCCTGTTTGTTTTCTAATGGGAAACAGAAACAGGAAAGATCTGGTGACAAGGGTTGGGGGAAGGAAATTAGAGGAGAAGATGGTGGGGAAACCATGTCAGTGCATATTTTGGGAGAAAATGAACTATTTTCAATAAAAGGAAAAACAAAACAAAAAATATCAACTGAGTGAACCAACAAATAAATAGGAAAAGAAAAGAAACCCAGGTTTGTACTATTTGGTCATAAAATTTATTTAAAAATATGGAATCAGTTAAGGGTAGCAGACTACTTAAAGAGTAAATAATGTGAATAACCAACATGGTAGATATAGAAGTGTCTGCTTATGAGGTATCAAGAAAAGGGACCTGAGGCTCAGGCCATGAATAGAACTATGAAAAAGCTGATTAGTTTATGCATTGATATTGAAATACTGATTGGCATTTATGATTTCACAATGAATATTTGTTCTCTAATCTTAAACTGTGGGAGATTTTGTACTGCCTTTGGTTACTCAGTGTGTGTGTGTGTGTGTGTGTGTGTGTGTGTGTGTGTGTGTGTGTG
>CABHPR010150694.1:0-13979 GCA_902168415.1 Peromyscus melanophrys | reverse complement strand
TGTGTGTGTGTGTGTGTGTGTGTGTGTGTGTGTGTGTGTGTGTGTGTTAGATTGCATGCTCTGTGTATGTCAGGAAATGAAATAGGTGATAATGCATCCCATATCAATTATATTTGCATGTCTGTAGTAAGCTCTGTCCAGATTGTGTTGTGTTTGATGATTACATATCAAACTTGGTTTGGAATGTCTAATGCAATGTGCTTTAAGTATTTGTAATGCTCATGAGAAAAAATGATTTTGTGGATGAGGGTTGTCACATAGATATTTCAGGAGGAATCTAGCCCAGGGCCTTCATGTCCGCTGATATGGATGGAATACAGGAATGTTCAAATGAAAATAATTACTTAAAGAAAATTACTGAAATTTTCTTGCACCTGAGCATATTAACTCAGATGCAGACCCTGAAGCCTAAGAATGTTTAATAGTTCTCCAGAGAATAATAAGATGAGAAGAATTATATTAGGAAACAAAAATACACTTTTAACTACTAGAGCAGAAAAAGAGATGCATGTGTGTGTACAGGCACATTTGAAACGTGGTTTTCTGTGAATCTCTGCTTATTACACTTTTAGCTTGGTTCCAGTCTTGGTGACATTATAAAGATGTTCTGTTTGACGTTTTTCTTCTTGGTCCTGAGGCTTTCCTTCATTTTCTGCAGTTTGATGGGTCCCAGGTGCTTTCTGAGACGTAAAGATCTAGATACCTGGGGTGAAGATAAAGACACTGATTGTTTTTTTTCTATTTACACAAAGCATGGTCACATCAAGAATGAATATTTAACCAGAAATCTGGATAAGAAGTAAGTGTTCTTCATGTATTTATTTTTGAATGGTCATCAATGTACATACATAGAAGGTTCATGAATAGATAAACCATTCTCCATGTCATCTGCCTGTTGTGCCCTACCTTACTATCTAGGACATGACCAAAATTTATTTTATTTTATGCTGATTATTGCTCTGTTTCAGGTGATTTAATGGTTATTTGATTCATCTTTTTAGAGTTAGATTTTTCAGGCTGAAAGCTGAGTGATGTACCCTGTCTATATTTCTTCTAGAGAGATTTCTTTTATACTGGCAATTCCCAGTTTATGTTGCCAAGTGATATTCCCAAGAAACATAATCCAAGGTACTGCCATGAGTCCATTTCTTTGAGCTTGAGTTATATCAGTGTTCTGCTAGTGTTTTTTTCCATCATGATGGAATGCCCAATTCCTGGGAAGAGAAGACTTTTGTATTTCTTAAATGCTTCATGGGTACATTTCTTAAAAAAATACTGCATTTTTATTCAAATGCTGTTTATGTCATCATTTCAAAACTGCTGTTCTGTATGACTCCTGCACATGAAATCAAGCATAAAAACTTAAAGAACATTCACTGTGGTAATTTTATTCTTTGCATTAAAATTTGTTTCAATTGAGAACATGTACAGCCAGATTTTTTTTAATGGCAATGTCAATAGTGTTTAAATTCTGTGTTGTTCATGTATAACAGCCATCTATACAATTGCAGGAGACATTTTGTGTACTTGATAAAGAGGGTATGATGTGAAGATGTGTCACTCTGGTTTAATAAAAAGCAGAATGCCCAATATCTAGGCAGGATTTTTGGGGATAGGCAGTATGCTGGAAAGAAGAAGGCAGAGATGCCAGGAGATGCAGAGCAAGCAAGATGGGCAGTACAGGGATATGGTTATAAAGCCACAAGGCAGAACATAAATTAACAGAAATGTATAAAAGTTATAAGAGCTAGTTAGAAACAAGCCAAAGTTAAGGCTGAGCTTTTCTAATTAATATGTCTCCGTGTCATTTTTTTTTGGAGATGGCAGCCCAAAGAAAAGCCCAACTACAGTATGTCACTGTAAATATTGACTTTATATTTCCCTTGTCAAGTGACAGAATGAAAGTTGTTGTTTGTAGCACATGCCACAATTTGAAAAAAATTTATTAAACTCACAAATATGGTCACTTTTCTTACTATTGATTTCATAATTTCATGTCTTGTTTCTCTGCTTCATAACTTTAATTTCTGGCACTTATTCCACATTTGTTTCTCTTTTCCTTTTTTTTTTTTTTACCAATTATCAAGTGTGTGTTCATATATTGTGGGAATATGTACAGCATACTTTAGATTTGTATATTTGATCATAATTTAGCTGGATTGGTGATGTGTGCTGGATTCCATATTTGGTTTGGATAATTGTAGCAATGTCTTCTGCAGCATGCTCAGCAAATTGTCACAAGTAACATATAAATATCTGGTAATAAACATTGTACAAGATGGGCATTGTACTCTCTGAGGAATACCACAATGAACTTTTAATACTTCAGACAAAAGTTGTATTCATTTATTAATAACATATGGATGAATGAAATTCATAGCAGAGGATGATGTTTGGGATCATGGAGCAGATGAGAAAAATTTTTGAAGGACAATGAGGAATGACATTATGTGACATCACATATTTTTCACACTGACAATGCAATTTTCACAGTGAAAGGGAGCAAGAGAGTGATGATCAAGGAGTCCAAAATACCAATTTAAAAAGGATCTAAGCGGAGGTTCAGTAGAAGAACTTGAATGAGAAAATCATCACTCAAGTTAGGCACAGTTTTGTTATATCTCTACCAGTCACTAGAGTTTTTAAAGTTGGAGAGAAACTGTCTTCTTGGAAGTAGAGAAGAGAGAACTTGCAATTCCCCTTTCATTTTTTCTTACATCTCATCAGCTTATGACTAAATACTCCTCAGTAATGTTATCCCTCTAGGTAAGATTACTGGAATGTTTGTTAAGGCAAGAAAATGACTATGTAGTCATAAAAGCAACAGAGATACAAAAGTTGCTAAATGATACTGATCATATCCATGATTTTCTACATGTAAATGAACATTCATTCAAAAACTGGATCGAATTATCTAATACTCTTTGAAATTTATATTTATTACATAAAAATATCATGGAAACATTTTTCTAAACATGTTATATCTGTTCATATGTTGTGCCAAATCAGCATATAGGCTTTTATCATCATTTTCTTGCTAGTATTGGGATGGTTCTACCATGAAAAACAACATAATAGTTGATAAAAAATGATATTGTAGAAATAAAACATTTGAGCAAAAATGACCTACATGTTCTTTTGTGAAGCTGAATTTAGACCAAGTTTTATAGTGAAGGGAATAAAATATGACTTTCTAAAACACAAGTATAATACAGATAATTTTATATATATATATATATATATATATATATATATATATATATACAGAGATATATAGATATATATGTGTGTGTATGTACATTTATATACAAACATATAAACTCTCTCTATATATATGTATATAAATAATGTTTCAAAAGTACATCTTACTTAAAAATTTTTGGGTGTTATGAATAGGTATTTTGCCTAAATAGTTACTAATAATATTTGTATGATGTTTTATATTGTTGCCAGAGAACCCTATATCTTACACACCTAATTTAAAATATTTTCACCCTTGTTGTTCATATGCAACTTCAAAGTTTTAACACTTATAATTTGCTAATTTATCTTTGAAATTAGTGTGTTTATCTCTCAATTTTAATCTAACATTGCATGAAATGCTTTCTAACATTTTCTCTGTTTATTTTATATCTTTCATTTTCAAAGACAGCTTACAAACTGAGTAAATGTCACTTGAATTTGATTTGAATTGGATCTCTGGAAAAATGTTTATGTGATTATTGTTTGTAGTCAACAAGTTTGACTGTAGCCTATGTCAATATGTGACAATCCTAGTCATTGCTTGTTTTCCTGGACCCTGTAGAGCATTAGAAATTGATATTGTGACAAATAAGAATATTAAAATGAAATGTTTGAAATGAATTCATTTTAAACTTGAATTCAAGAATTATTTCAATATACCTGATCAATATTCTGCATTTATATTTTTCAAAAATACAATCACTAGAAAGGATTATCGGTTTACCAGTTTCTGCCCAGGTTACTTCTGAGTTGAACCAACCTTTTTGGCAGGTAATATAATAAAACAGATTTCATATATGCCAAATCCTTTGACTGCATACTTAATCAGAATTTCTGTAACTAACCAAAGCCTTTTCCCTTTGTGGCTTCAGTTATTCACTAGAACTTGTGATTGGATTGATTGATGACAGAAAGGGTAGCATACTGTGTGTATTTTATTTCTTTATATATTAAGAATGATTATAGATTGGATTTGAGGGTCTCTAAATTTCTTGCACACTGATTAAATAAACTTCAGTTTGGCACTTATTATATGTGGCACACTAGATAGGAGGATGAATTATTTTATTGGAATCGTAAAATCCTAACTTTTTCTATCATTTTCTCTTGTTTATCTAAAACATGATGTAAATACTTTTGACCTTGACTCTCTGCATCCTAGACACATAATGATGCCAGAGATATTAATCAAACTGCATTCACATCATTTAAATCTCCAAAATTGTGAATTCATATAAAACTGTAATGTTTTGAAGCTAATTGCATTAGGTACAATTTTTATTAGTTGATTAAGAGTTTGGTATAATGTATTTTGAAGATACTTGCTCCCCTCCTTCACCACTTTTTTAAATTAAGCTACTAAGTATAATTTGTACTTCTAATTAATTTTTCAACATGTGTCTTTCCAATGGTCAAGCAATGTTTCACTGGGTGTCATAATCTTAAATAAAATTAGGACTTCCTTCTCAAGCATTTGTTAATGGCCAATATTTATACATATTAGCCATTTTTCTCTGATGAATGAGATTTATGCCTAGATTATTTAAGTTATATATAGATAAAGGATTTACTTTGAACAGCAAATTTGTGACTTCAAATAAAGCAAGAGATACCTACAAAAGCAAAGTAGTGAAACAATATAAGAAATAAGGATTATTCCAAGAGTAATAAACAATACAAATCCTGATACTAAAGGATTTTTTTTAGGTTATAAACAAATGGTGACAACAAAATTTGGTCTTAGAATAAACAGTGTTCAAGTTTGACAATACCTTATCACATTCATGCTTTGGAGCAGAAGACAATATGGAGAACAGAAGGGGAAATAATATTCAGTTATACTCCAGTTTGTCTATAGAATAAAATGAAAATCCAGCACTGATGAGTAATGGGTCATCAATAAGATTAGGAAATGTGGAAATATTGATTATGGTACATGGAAAAATGATTTTTAATCAGTATGTAAACCTCTAATTGTGATTATATCACAAAGATGAGATATAGAAACCTTTAAATAAAAAAAGACTGAATACTAAGAATTCATGGAAATAGAAGACTTGTATACATAAGAAGAACAAATATAAATTCTAAAACTTTATTTAGAAAACTTTGATCTTAACAATTTTAGATATTAATGTCATGGAACAGTGACTTCATTGCTTGAATTAGAGAATTCAAATTTAAAACTGGAAATATACATCAATAAAATCCATCACAAATATTAGGGCAATGAAAAATAATTCAAACTAGTTTTTTTCTGAATTCAACAGACAAGTTTAAGAAATAAAAGAATAGAAAACATTGGAGTAAAATTATTCAAGCATTAGAACCAAAAATTATACGGAAAATGTATTGTTCATTGAATTGAATACTAGCTGTAGTGCAACAAAATAGGCTAGTTCACTCAGATATGGAAGTATCATAAAACAATAGAATACACATGAGAGGAAACAAAAGCTGAACAATTCATAAGGAAAACAGAAAATGAGACACATTATTAACAAATAGCTAGAGATTATGTTCAAAACAAATAAGAAAAGTATAATAGAGGATCTGCATGGAGAATAACAGTTATTAAGGAAGGAAAACATTTTGATAATCAACAGAACACAAGAGGAACCTAGAGACATGACTAGCATGTTCAGATGAATAAAGAAAATGAAATGGATAATCATCAACATGAAGGCCCATGTGAAGAGAGTTTATTACTCAAAATAAATGGTCATTGTTACAATCAATAACATATCACTGAAGATTCTACAGCTACAAAGGGAATGGGAATGGACAAAGGTGCATGAAGTACAGAGAAAAATTAAAAGTAGTTGTGCTGTCCGCATGGCTTATGAACTTGAAGATTCTCAGAGATGGTGACAGAGATGGAAATATTTGGTTATCCATTTGTTATCCATTCCTTATATTCATAACTAAGTCACGGCCTTGTCAATGGCCGTGTCTTTGTAAAAATGTATCACAATCTGGGTAGAAAATAATATCCTCCTATTTTCCATTTATTTTCTTTGTTACAATTCTACAATAAAGGAATGAGCAGATTCAATGTGTTCTAGAAACTTTTTCTCACCATGCTCACAGACAATTGAAAAAAACTGTGTGAAAGTTCAAAATCAAAACATCCCACATGAGTGAGATCCACATCATAATCTTTTAAGACTCCTTACATAATTCCAGAGTATTCATATCCTCATACAGGACAGTAACAGGCTTGTGTCTCCATAGCAATGTGAAAAAATAAGCATTAAATACATAACAACTATTAGTTTAATTTAATGTTATCATGTTTGGAACCCCATCTCTAATGATTCATTTGCTCTTTTTTCAGGTTGACATATAAAAATATTCACTTGATTATGTCTCTTTATTTTGCTCTTGAAAATATCAACAAAGAACCTCATATTTTACCCAACATTTCTCTGCTAGTTAAAGTTGAATGTAACCTCCTGGATGATTGGAGAATGAATAGTTTATCCACAAAAATAGGCGAACTTCTTCCTAACTACTATTGTATAAATCAGAGAAGATATTTAATCACACTTACAGGTCCTATATGGTTATCATCTGCTATGCTTGGACCACTCCTGTATATCACAAATAGACCAGAGGTAAGCATAGTTGAGTTAGTTTTAATAAAGCATTGACTCTTTTCATTCTGATATTCAGATACTGAGGCTGACTAAAAGAAGAAAAAGTGTGTATATGTGTATTTTGATGTATAGAATTTAAAGCATATATACTCAGAAATTATTATGAAATATACCAGTAATTTAACATAAATATACACAAAGGAAAGGAGAAATTTGAAGTGTTTTAGTAGCAGACTTAGTTCATCTGTACTTTTTAAGATATTCGCTAGAAATTACATGTGATTTAATAATGAGATGAAAATCCACATGTCTTATTATTTCTGTCTTATGATGAGCACAATTTGTTTTATACTGATCATTATGTATTCCACATTCTTCAACTTATTGTCTGTTCTATGACATTCAGCTTTACTATGGCCCATTTCATCCTCTCCTGAGCAGCCATGAACAGTTTCCACATCTATACCAGATGGCTCCTAAGGACATATCCCTGGCCTTGGCCATGGTGTCTATGGTGGTATATTTCAAATGGAACTGGGTTGGAGCAATCATTTCAGATGATGATCTAGGACTTGAATTTCTCTCAGATTTGAGAAGAGAGATACAAAAAACCAGTGTATGCTTAGCATTTGTGCATATTATCATGGAAGATAAAATATTATTCCAGAAAAATATAAATGTCTATTATAATGAGATCACAACATCATCAGCCAAAGTTGTTATCATTTATGGAGACAAAGACTCTCATCTGCAACTTAACCTTAGACTCTACAGATTATCAAACCTTAAGAGGATCTGGGTCACTACTTCGCAGTGGGATATGATCCATTATAATGACAGATTCCTTCTTGATTCCTTCTATGGGATCTTTACTTTTTCACTTTGTTTTTCTGAATTACCTGGTTTCAGAACATTTCTCAAGACAGCAGATCCTTCCAAGTATAGTAATGAAATTTCACTTGCCAAATTATGGTGGATTTATTTTAATTGTTCTTTGACTTCATTTAATGCTATGAATCTCAAGAATTGTTCAATAGAAAAACGATATAGTTGGTTATACTCGCACCAATTAGAAATGTCTGTGAGTGGTACAGGTTATGTCCTATACAATACTGTGTATGCTGTGGCCCATGCACTCCATGAGATGCTGCTACAAGAAGTAGATACATTGCCAGGATATTCTGAGAAAAAACTGGAATTTGACTCTTGGAAGGTAATATGTATTTCAATGAATGAAATGTAATGTCATGGATATAATTCATAATGGATAATGTAGGTTCTCTCCAAGGATTCCAGGAGCCGTTCTATCATACACAACATTTTGGGTTCCTTTGACAGAATATCATGGGAATCTTATTCTTATAGACTCGACATCAAGCGAAACTGACACTCAGACAGATTTTCCAGATCTAAGTCAATAATATTTCCCATAACATTTCTTCCACATATGCATGTTTTTAATATTTTAAATAAAATGTAATTATCATGAAAATTTGAAAGCCAACAAGAAGCTGAATGTCCTTTTAAATGTTCAAAAAGTTGGTAAGCTATTAAATGGATAGATCATAAATAAAAGCAAATAATCCTTCTACATTTTTTAGTATACTGAGGACCACAATTTCTTACCTGATTATCAGGTAATGTTTAGGGGAAATAATGTGTATAATATTTCTCTATGCTCTAGTAATAACATTCAGATGGCAAGTGTTAAATAATTAATCTCAGGAAGATGCTGATATTTCCAAAACATAGCGTTATCCCTATGTGGATTTTTACATCTATTTATGAGTACTTGGTATTAAGTCATATTTCTAGACATACTAATGAAATTTAGAGGCAATCTACACTTCAAATTATTTGTTCTAATGTGTAAGCATACTTGAACCTAAACTAATAAATGTTTCAGATGGTCCATTTCCTGAAGAACATACAATTTATAAACCCTGTTGGAGATCAAGTGACCATAAATCAGAAAGAAAATCAGGATGTAGAGTATGATATTCACTACACTATCGGTTTTGTGTATAATCATGCACTTAAGGTGAAAATAGGAAAGTTTTCCAAACATTTGCTACATGGGTAACAATTGTATATGTCTGAAGAGATGCTAAAGTGGAACATAGACCTGAATCAGGTTTGTTGCACCACCTTGTACAACTCTAAATGCAATATAAGTAACCAAAATCTTAAGATTGATTTCAGCACCCTTATGAAATAGAGTATTTTCAAATATAGTCACTAACTTCCCACATTTCTAGATTTTTCTTTCAGGACATATTTTATTCCAGTAGTATGAATATTCATATATTGTGAGGGGTCCTCTTTTCCTCCCAGCCTGTTGTCCACAAAGTCTAGAGGGCAAGAGTCGGTAGCTGTTTCAGAAAGCTTTGTACATGGCTCAAGAGCACGAACACAGACAGCTTTCCAGGATACATATTTTGATGAATCAGCTCAACTTTATTCTAGAATATAAGGAATATATAAGATTGGGGACCCTGAGGACAAACTCTAATTTGCATTAAGTAGCATGCTCCTATCACAAAGCTTAGTATGTGGCAGTAGGGTCCTATAGCAGAACACCTAGCACAAATCTTCTAGAAGGAATCTGTGCCAAAGTCCAAACCAAATATGAATCAGACATCTTGTTTAGAGACAGGCAATTGGTTTAGAAACAGCTTTCAGATAAGTTGTGACCTACAGGTCCAGGTACATTCTCCTAATAAGGGCTAGAGGGGACAGGAAGTTCTGCTGAAGGAAATGAGCCTCATGTTTAAGAGCTATTGAGATAAACTGCCAGGCCATGGGGAGATTGTGACCTTTACCAGCCAGGAATGTCTTCCAACATCATAGCTACATATTTATATGTCTATGTATCTATATATATGATAGATAGATAAATATAGGTAAAATATAAGCACACACATATAAATACAAGTTTCTCATTATATAAATCACAATATATCTATAATATACAACCACAATACAACATAAATGTTCCTTTTTTCATTTAATGAATATTTTAAAAGGATGTTTTTCAATAGTACCATGTTTTAAAGTCTCTATCACAACTGCCAAGTAGATAAGGGCTTTTTGTTGATATTCCATTTGTGATTTTCCTCAGATTCCACTCTCAATATGCAGTGAGCCTTGCAGTCCAGGATTCAGAAAATCCCCTCAGCAGGGAAAAGCTGTCTGCTGTTTTGATTGTATCCCTTGCCCAGAGAATGAAATTTCCAATATGTCAGGTAAATATATGACATGTCAAAACATTCATTAGATTAGCTAATATCTGACATATTTGTATGTTTCTCAATGACATCTGGGAATTGAAAAGATAAATTTCATCATGAAATCAAATGAGCAATAATTCTACCCCTTAAGCAGCACAACCCATCTATTGAACCACATTTTTGAATCATTATTCTAGTTACTATTGATGTAATAGTTTCTTTTGGAAACTGCTTTAGAGTGCTAAACATCACTATAGCATTTATCTTTGCCTGGATTCAGCTCTTCATAATATATCTACTTCTTATCTTACCTAAGACATGGAAGGTGTACATCCTTATTTACATAGCCACTATGATATTTGTGATAATTTTTAGATGCTCATGGATAATGCATCCTGATTGAGGCATGCATTTTCTCATGTGTCCTGTGGTAGATCATGCTGTCAGTTGGTTGGTTGCATTTTCATTCCACAGATGAGTTTGGAAGACAATGTATAGAATTCTAATTTGAGACATTTATTTTAATATTTAACTTGAAAATAAGTATGCATATCAACTTTTCAGGCTGAATATATGGGGATATCTTTTAAGTGACAAGGGTCCCATGCAACATTTGATAGTGATGTTGTAGGTAACATAACAGGTAACTGAAAATAGGAATTAATTGCTTTGTGAGTAATGACACAAACTGAAAAACGAATCTCAGTGTTTTATTTAATCTGTAGGCCAGAATGTAAATTGTTCTAAAGAATTTGACTGTGATTAATATGGAGATCCATGTAGAGTTTAAATACAAATAGTTTAATTGAAATGTTAAACATATTTTGTAGAGGAACTAGTGAATAATGGAAAAACAGTTTCATGGAATACTAAATAGAAAACAAATTGATGAAAACTATGTTTTAAATATATTAACTTTAAAGTAGTTGAAAATAAACATAATGTACCAGTATTATTAAAAATTTGGTATGTTACTATTCATATTTTAAATTAATGAAAATAAAATATTTTTATAACAAACAACAATTATAAGTGACTACAAAATAGAAAAAATATGAATGCATTTGTCTAATGGTTTAGATAACATCAAATATTAAAATATGAGAGATAAAATATAATTGGTAAGAGGTTTAGAGTCATGAATGGAAAGACTCATAATTAGAATAATATTATTACTTTCAAGTTTGCTCTTTTGATCCATTGAATTTAATGCATTTGAAAATATGATGCTATAAATATCATGATATGGGTGGAAGGAAGCTCTTCCCTCTATCCTTTATTGTGTGCCTTATCTATGTCCTTAGAGGTGGAGCCTAGTCATACCTCACCTTTATATGCTATGCTCTTTGATACCCATCTGAGAAATTCCACTTTCTGAAGGGAAGCAGAGAAGAGGAGGACTGGGGAGGCAGAGGGTAGAGGGAATTGCAAGAGAGGAAGCAAGGGAAACTCTGGTCTGGAAGTAAAATAAATTGAAATTTTTCCAATTATAAAAAAATGGAAAGCATCTCTTTCATGTTGTTTTCTCAGTAAATATTTTTCTCTTGAGGTTATGACAGTCCAATCTTACAGAAATTAGAAAATTGGTAGGTTCTGTTTATTACCTAAATTCATAAGAAACCTAAAAGCAAATGTAATACTTTTAACATGTAAGGATTTAGGTGGTAAATGATTCATAAAGCTTTTGCTTTCCCTGCCATTATTTGGGCAATCATTTAGGCAATAATGGAGTTATTTGTTTTTCAGTCCACAAGCCATTACAAATGGCAATAGTATATAGCACTTGCCTTGTACCTGATAGTAAGACTATAATATATGTGGAATAACATGGTTTTATGATCTTGTACATTATAGCCTACTGAATTGTTAAGAATAAATATGTGTTTCTATATTGTCTTCTCTAAGGTGTTTTATCATGTAAACATGAATATTCTGTTACATGCTAATTAATTCTGGCAAGAAAATAAAAGTTTCTTGGCTGTAAATGATAAATATAAACAACAGAATTTGAAAATTGTTCATAACAATAATAGAATTTGATATTGCTATTAATTCTTAAATACAAAAAGTTGAACTTTCTATCTACCTCAAAAATAAGACTAATTTCAGAAGAAATTTTAAAGTATTAATATAACATGTTCTTTGAACTACCAGGAACTGTTAAACCTGATGATATATTTCTTCTTGTACCAGACATGGATCAGTGTGTGAAGTACCCTGATGATCAATATGCCAACATCGAAGGAAAACGCTGTCTCAAAAAAGTTGTGACATTTCTGGGTTATGAAGATCTCTTGGGAATGTCTCTAGCCTGCTTGGCTCTGTGTTTTTCTATTCTTACAGGTGTAATACTTGGTGTCTTTTTGAAGCACAAGGACACTTCCACAGTCAAGGCCAATAACCGAACTCTCAGCTATGTTCTACTCATCTCCCTCATCTTTTGCTTTCTCTGTTCCTTGCTCTTCATAGGCCAACCCAATATGGCCACATGCTTGATGCAGCAGACTATATTTGCTGTGGTGTTCACTGTGGCTGCTTCTACTGTCTTGGCCAAGACGATTACAGTAGTACTGGCCTTCAAGCTTACTACTCCAGGTAGAAGGATGAGGTGGCTGCTGGTGTCAGGGGCACCTAACTTCATCATTCCAGTTTGCACAGTGATTCAACTTATTCTATGTGGGATCTGGCTGGGAACTTCCCCACCATTTGTTGATGTTGACATACATGTTGAAAAAGACCAAATTTTAATTGTCTGTAACATCGGGTCAATTATTGTCTTCTATTGTGTTCTGGGATACTTGGGTTCCATTGCCATTGGAGGCTTCACCGTAGCTTTCTTGGCCAGAAATCTGCCTGACACATTCAATGAAGCCAAGTACCTGACATTCAGCATGCTTGTGTTCTGTAGTGTCTGGGTTACCTTCCTCCCTGTCTACCATAGCACAAAGGGCAAGGCTATGGTGGCAGTGGAGGTGTTCTGTATCTTGGCCTCCAGTGCAGGGCTGCTTCTTTGCATCTTTGCTCCAAAGTGCTTCATTATTTTGCTAAGACCTAAGGGAAATTCTTTAAAAAAAATTCAAGAATTTGCATTTTAAAAATGAAAATGCTCATTAAATTTTCCTTTATCATTAGAACAGACTTCCAACAAGACTAAAGTGACATTTCTATTCTCAAATTTTAGGTCAAAATATGTACTGTGTCTCATGAGTAAATGCAGATTAAAAAAAACTACAAATTAGAGTTTTGAAACTTGCCCCAAACCTCAGTTCTCATGGACCAAAACCAGTCATCTTACATTTCTGTATCTATAATGCTGGTTTCCTATTTTATAGCCATCCTTGTAGTTGAATTGGGTAATAGCCTGAATTTTATGTATTAGCCCGAATTTTATGTATTAACATGTAACATAACTTTTCCAGTATAAATTATATATTAAGGTTGTGTTGCATACTAAATTATTAGAGTTCTTGTGTATATAGACATATAATCATATGATGAGTCCCTTCCATTTAATATAGAAATTTACAAAAAATTTACACTGGATATGAGAATTTACATAATATTAATTAATTTATTTTTGGATCAAATATGTTGTATTTACATGACATATGTACATCCATATGAAACAAAATAATAAAAATTAGGAGTCCCTTATCTTGAAAATCAGGTGTTGTAAAGAGTGACAGTGACTGGAGGAAGGAAAAGGAGGGGGGCAAGATATTATTTTATTTCACTAAAACCATAATCCTAAGAAAAGGGAAAATTTCTCATTTTCCTACTTCCTGTATTATCATTCCCTTCACATACCAGATATAACCATGCACATGACCACACATTTACATACACATATACTTGCATACATACACACACACACACACACACACACACACACACACACACACACACA
>CABHPR010150693.1:19649-61428 GCA_902168415.1 Peromyscus melanophrys | reverse complement strand
TTTCACTTTCTCCCATTTCTCTCATTCCTGGACTGCGCTAAGAATTCCAAATTCTGTTTATCATAAGCAAAACTAGTAGATTTCCCCCGATCTCCACATCCAAACTCCAGGGCTAGCTGTACGGATCTCACACCTGTCAAGGTCTTCACGAAAGAACCCTCTGAGGAAGTTTCATTTAACGGGACCCGTTCTTTGAAAACCAAGTTGTAGGCAACTGTTTCTGCTCTCATAGACTAAGTCCTTTCTCAGGCAAGCCCAGTGCCTTTTTGTCTTTTTTGAGACAGGGTCTCACGTGTAGATGAAGCTGCCTGCCTCTGCCTCCTGAGCCACTATTATTTATTTATTTATTTATTTTAGACAAGGAAGGGCTCTACTATCCAGGCCAGACTGGCTGTGAACTTGGGACTCTCCTGCCTTGCTGGGGCTCTCGAGTGCATACAATCCTGTCCAGATCGGTTTCTCTGTGTGCCATCCGGCACGTGAGGAGAGCTTCGGTCACGCCTTAGGTACCATGTTAAATGCCTTTCCTCCAGAACCATAGTTCTGCATAGATCGGCCATTGCTGCTTCCTCTGCACTTGGTAGGTACTGCCGTCTTGTTTTTACTCTGGGTCATTTAGTGTCTGTTAATGGAGGATTTTTACTTTATCCAGTTTGATAGCGATTAATCCTATGCCTAATACACTTATATGTTATTACTCTACCATTTTATGCATTTTAACTAATTCTCCTTCCCTTATCTGCTCTTAGTTATCATGTCTTTGTTTTAGTGATTTACTATCTAAAAGATGAAATAATTATTTTTAAATGTTTTATTAGCATATCTCTGTATTAGTTACACAAAACAATGTTTTTTTACTGACAATTTCATACACATACATAATGTATTGAGATGTTAACTCTCCAGTACTTTCTGGTCCCCCTCCCACGCCTTTATGCCCTTCCTTTTCCCAACTAGCCCCACTTCTGCTTTGATGATCCAATGAGTTTCACTTGGGTTGTGTACAGGAGCATGTGTGACTCACCAGTGTTTTCCTCCCCAGTCGACTGTTACCTGTGGAGAAACCCTTCAGATTTATAAGCTTCGACGCTTCACTTCTAACCCTTGTTTTCCAGTTTGGGTTGGAATAATCTAATTTTTAGTGTAAGATTAAAATTACTGAGCATTTCATTTTTCCTGTTTTGAGTTTGTGGTAGTTTGAATGTCATTGGCTTCCATAAACTCACTGGGAGTGGCACTACTAGGAGGCGTGGCTTTGTTGGAGTAGGTGTGCCCCTGTTGGAGGAAGAGTGTCACTGTGGGGTGGGCTTTGAGGTCTCCTGTGCTCAAGACATGCCCAGTGTTTCAGTTCACTTCCTGTTGCCTGCAGATCAAGATGCAAAACTCTCAGCTCCTTCTCCAGCAGGATGTCTGCCTGCACGCTGCCATGTCACACCGTGATGATAATGGACTGAACCTCTGAACTGTAAGCCACTCAATTTAATGTTTTCCTTCCTAAGAGTTGCTGTGGTCATGGTTCTTTTCACAGCAATAGAAACCCTAATAATTGAGAGTCACAATTATTTACCTATTTATTCACTCTTAAGAGTTCTGATTGTTCCAACTGTTACCTTTCCGTTTCTTTTGACTGATGCTGTGATGTGGCTGTGTCCTGGTCTCTGGTTTCCCAGTGCTTTTTAAATGCCCCCAAGGAGATCCAGACAATCCGTGTCTTACAAATCTAGCCTCCTTCATAGAGACGTCTTAAGTGTGCACCCTACCATCTGCCATTCACTCTCACTGAAGCAAGACTTCAGTGGGGAGCAAGCAGCATGAAATGAATGCCACACCCCATTTTGTGCTGGTGTCAGGAGCCCAGTGTTCAGGAGCAGCAGCTAGGTCCTCACTGTAGTACATCTGTTCTGGAGACAATTTCTATTGTTGTTCTCAAGACTTCTTTTTCTAGCCCTCGGGTTCTGTGAGCTATCTGATATTCTAAACATACACCTTGTATGTTGGATCATTTTCTGTCAGTTTGACACAGCTAAAGTCATCCGAGAGGAGGGAGCCTCAACTGAGAAAATGCCTCCATAATACTGGGCTGTAGGTAAGCCTGTAGGGCATTGTCTTAATTAATGATTGATGGGGGAGGGCCCAGCCCATTATGGGTGGGGCCATCCCTGGGCTGGTGGTTCTGGGTTCTATAAGAAATTAGGCTGAGCAAGCCAATAAACAGTACCCTCCATAGCCTCTGCATCAGTGTCTTCAGATTCCTGTCCTCACTGCTTTGGATGATTACACTATCATATAGAACTGTGAGCGAAATAAATCCTTTCCTCCCCATGTTGCTTGTGTTTGTTTGTTTGTTTGTTTGTTTTTTGAGACAGGGTTTCTCTGTGTAGTTTTGGTGCCTGTCCTGGATCTCGCTCTGTAGATCAGGCTGGCCTTGAACTCACAGAGATCCACCGGGCTCTGCCTCCCGAGTGTTGGGATTAAAGGTGTGCTTTTGGTCACGGTGTTTCATCACAGCAATAGTCACCCTACCTAAAGACAGCTTGTCATTTAGAGGAGTTAGGGAAAACTTTAAAGAATCTCAAATGATAAGAGTACTTTAGACAAATGGAATGTGTTATTTTCTTCCCAGGTCTGCAAATATTGCTTCACTCTCTGTGGTAATCTTATCATTCAGTATTGTGGAAATGTGACGTCATTCCACTATTTTTTGGCTATGACTCCTCTTCCCTCTAGTTTTGAAATTAAGAAACCAGACTGAGGCCAGGTGGTGGTGGCACTCGCCTTTAATCCCAGCACTCGGAGGCAGAGGCAGGAGGATCTCTGTGAGTTCAAGGCCAGCCTGGTCTACAGAGCGAGTTCCAGGACAACTGGGGCTGTTACACAGAGAAACCCTGTCTTGAGGAGAAAAAAAAGAATTCAGGCCGAGTGTGGATCCCTGTTAAAAGCACTTGCTTTGCACACTTGATTTTCCACCACTACCAAAGCCCAACTATGATGTGTTTGAATGTGGCTTTGCTGGCTTCCAGTTACTTCAGGAATGGGGGCTGGTTCACAAACGCCAAGTCAGGAAAAGAGAAGCAGGGGTAACTAGCGGCCAGTGATTGTCTCTCCTAATTGCTCTTTCCTGACTCTGCTCCCTTCTTCTTCCCTGGCTTCTTACACTGCCCTAAGCCAGTCACAGCAGTCAGCATTTGGTCTGCAGACACTCCGTGACAGCTCCCACCAGCCAAAATGTGTGTGTGGTGTATATGCACATGGGTGGTCAGGCCTCTGCACACATGGGGGTCAGAGGAAGAGGTCAGAGTCCCACTCTATCACTCTGCATTAATCCCTTGAGACAGGGTCTCTCACTGAACCTGAAGGTAGGCTGGGAGCCAGCATGTATCCCAGGTTGGCCTCCACCCCACAACTAAAGATGACCTTGAACTCCTGACCCTCTTACTTCCACCCCACAAAATGCTAAAAGTGTGTGTTACCACACTAGGCCAGAAAATATGTGACTTTTATCTGAAATTGACGAGCCTAGTCAATTTAGTTTTTATCTAAGCCAGGCCATATAGGTCTTCAGGTACAACCAGGATCAGGGAAAAAACTGGGTCGACGGTTCAATGGTTCATCAGTGGGATAAAGTGTTTAGGTCCCAAACGAAAGTGTAAACGGGCAGGTAATGCTGGTGTTTCTTTCAACAGATGTCTCTTCCTAGTGTTGCTTATATTCAACGGCAACCTTTACTAGTATACATTAAGTATTTTTAATTAAAAATAACAATCAGGTAACTTCAAGAACAGAAATATAGAGAAAAATCATCCTGAATATCAGAGGAAAGAGTATATTTAGCACCAAGAACAGTATTACACATACAGAACACAGTTTGAAAGATGCATCCATGACCTAACAGAAAGCAGAACGTATTTTTATAGACCAGAGTTAGGAGAACAGCAGGAAAATGACCTGGGTTTACAGAAGTCACAGTTCAGATTTTCACATTACAAAGCAGTATTCTAAGTCAGCATGTGAGGGAAACAGGCTTATTAGAAAGTGAGAAAGAACACACACTCTATTTTAGCCTCCTCGACTCTTGAAAAGTTGTTTGGTAGATTTAATTATCTGACCATGCAAACCCGTCTTCAGCTTTAGGCAGTTTAATCCTTGCATTTCTGGGACTCTATTCTTTTCTTAGCTGCAAAGAAACCCTGGCAACTGTCTCCTGTTTTCAGCAACAAACTCATTTTTCAATTAACTGTGGTAAGACGATCCAGTCTACACAATAAAGAAAATTCTGACCGTACTCAGTGCTGGTTGGTACCCACAGGGCCCATCTTTTATTTCATTATTTACCTCATTAGTGCCCTGGTAACCTGTAAATTTTATCATCAATAACTTTAATATCACTTTTACTGTGCACTAACACACCGATTATTTTCCTTCCACCTACAACCAATCTTCCCTCATCTCGAATTTCCCTTTTCATAGTCTCTTACTGCATATTCAAATTACATATTGTTAAGGCTCATTTTACAGGCGCTGTTTCAAAGGGGACACGAGCTGATCCTCAGATGCAATGGGTGTGTTGAGAACTGCGTGTTCATTAGTGCAGCAAGTTTACTCCCTACTGTGAGTTGACACAGGCTATGGAATCGGACAATTCAGTATTCAAGTCTTTCACGCCAAGGAAAGTTAACTCGGCAGATTGAAAGTCCAGCTGTTTAGGCGTTAAGAGCTGGCTATGAAGGACAGTAATTCTCCAAGTATGATCCCCATACCGTAAGCCCAATATCACCCTAAACTCATTAGAGATGCAAATTCTTAATAGCCCTCTCCAGATCAACTCTATCAAACTGGGGTATGTAGTTCAGCTGTGATTTAACAAGTATTTCTGGTGATCCAAACACGCCTGTCTGAAAACTGCTACCTTACGTTTTCTTGGCTGTGGTCCAAAGCTAAATAGGCTCCTGCCCTCTTACCAGCGTCCTAACTAGTAACCAGTCCTCAGCACTGGGCTTAGTGTGCCGTCACAGAAGCAGAAGTTGGAGTACTCGGCTTCTACCAGTTAAGACATCACCCAGTGAACTTCTCAAAGCAGAACTGAGGCAAACCTCTTTAGCCAGAGGGTTTCATGCAACAATTTCATCCTCAAGTGACAACATGGACCCTTCCCAGTGAGGCTGCCATGGGATTTTAGTCTCCAACGGGTGAACTCTTTTTACTTCCAACACTGATTTTTAAAGACATGTACTAAAAAGCAATTTACTCTAACTAACACTTCATCTCTTTCCACAGAACTACTTGAAGTGGCATACTAAAAACTGGCGTGCAGTGATTCTAACGGAAAACTAGGAATGAAAGAGAGACGGGTCTGACCTATATTCCCATCCCCATTGCTTATGGCAGCCTTGGAGAACATGATGAAACATGAACAAACAAACTTCAGATAAAGCTTGACAATTGAAACTCTTAGCTAATGAAGTGTATCAGTGTGTTCTCATTCATGACAGACTCTCTCTGCCATATGGGAAGTGGGCACTTAAAACATCCCACCACTGTACCCATTAAAAATAGAGTTGTCCTTAGAGGGTAGGAATTACGGAAATCTTTTGACTTTCCATTTATTAATTATGGCACATGTGTGGAGGTTAGAGGGCGGCTTCCACTTTTACTTGGTTTCTGGGGACAGGCCTCAGGGCACCAGGCTTTACCTGCTGCGCCATCTTGTTGACCCTAGATATCCTTTTGAAGAGCTTATGAAATTGTGTGCACACACACACACGCACATGTGGCATGGCAGGTGTGTGGCAGTCAGGAGAACTTCAGAGAGTTGCTTCTTTTCTTTGACCTTGTGGGTGGGTCCTGTGAACTGAACTGGGTCTTCAGGCTTGGTGGCAATCACCTTAGCCACTGAGCCATCTCAATGGCCCTCTTTTGAATATCTTTCTTCAAAAATTATCATAACAGCATTAAATTTATCTTTTTGACATTTCGTTGACTTTTTTGAGTAAGAGAAAATACTGATCATACCTGACTGCAAAAAAATCTGCTTTGACATACAGGGTGGTAATAGGCATTAATTTCAGACCCAGTGTCAACATGGAGAAGATGACAGGGTAAGACAGTTGCACCGTGAAGCCTGAAAGACACGACTGGTACCTGTCAAAAGTCAATGTTTCAAGTATGAATCTTATTAAGGAAAAGGAGATATTCTATGTGGGCCTATATGTCCAGTGCCTAGTCTTGTGCTATTATAGGCATTTGTTTTAATCAAACTCCAAAGGAGTAAAAAAAAGTGGAGAAATACCAAACATTGAGAGGTGCTAATTACATAAAAATAAATTCTAGGAATGGTTAAGTGCCAACAATCTTCTTCAATTGTCTTTATTACAGTAAGAGGAAATTTTACTCTTAATGCATAGAATCTGAAGAAAAAAATTTACATTTAGCTTTTAAAAGAGGCCCTTTTGACAATTATTAATACAAATGTGAAATAAGACCCTCCAAACAAATACCAATTTCAGTAATAGTTTACATACAGCAATAATTTATTCTGAAATGTTCATTTAGTTTGAGACACAATTCATGTCTCATTAATAAAAGAGCAGCCATCTCACCTCAAATACCAGAATATACAACAGTTACAGCATAGCAAAAATTCTACCTACTTTCGATAAAATCTAGTTCAGTTAAAATAGTTCCATTCATGTTTTACAGTTACACAGATTTGAGCACAAAATAGTGTGAATCGTTACACTGTATCTATCCTATGCACACCATGTGATCACAGAATCATTAATCATTACTTCTGAAATTGAACCATCAGTTTCATTCATGCACTAAAGCAAAGCAGGCTGGGTAAACATATTCACTGGGAACCATATTACTGTGAATTTCACAGCCACATGATTAATTATGACATTAGATGGATTCACAAGGACTATTTTTTGCATAAATACCAATTTCTCCCTGATGTAAGTTTATTTTATAATCTAGAAATGATTGATAACAGCAATATATCATATAGTTTCTATCTGTAGTGTTAAGACAAGCGTTAATTAAAGGACATGGAATGGATGCTTCTTAAATACATGTAAAACATACTGTACAAATATACTTGCTTCACCGGTTTTTGTTTTCTTTTTCCTACCTAACAAGAGTGCCTTCCAAAATGACCAGTGAGGACAAAGTGGACTATCAAATATGATTTCCAGAACAAAACCCCTCTAACAAGAAGCAAACCTATTTACAGAACTTTTCCACCTTTAAAGTCTTCTTTGAAATAAAGTCTCTATACAGCAGTTGTGATAAAGGCCAGCTTTTCCTACATTTGTCCTTCTTGCGCTTTTAGACAGACGTCACAAGGTAAGACCCAGAATGGCGCTTAGGACTCTGGGCCCCACTGGGTTCCGAGCTGTCGGTCTTGGAATCTCGCTTCTTGGTGCTGCTGCTCACTGGTGTTGGGATCTGAGATGGCCGGGCTGAAGTGCTATCCGCACTGCTCTTCCTAGGGCTTGGGTTGTAATTAAAAGGCGTCACTCTGGCAGCAACAGTCCCGCTAGGTGAACTGTGTTTGCTGGAGCTACTTGAACTGAAAGGGGTGCGCTCCACTACACACGTCTCACCACTAGTCTCCGCTGCAGGGGCAGGGTTACTCTGGCCTGGCTTGGTCTCGGCTCCTTTCTGCTCTGGGGCGTCTACCTGAATAAAGGAGTTCAGGCGGTTTTCCAGACCCGCAGTGTGCACAGGACTGCCACCGCCCACACTCTGTTTTCCCTGGGTATCTTTTGACTCTTTAATGCTTGGATTTCCCTTTTCTGAAAGACTGTCAATCACTGGGGGAGTGTTCCCTGTGGGAGATCTTCCAGATCTAGGGTTGTTAATGGGGCAGTCCTCAATTCTCACCCAAACGTCCTCTGTTTTAGAAACAGCAGGTGCCATCTGATAAATCAGAGTCTTTGATTCAGCACCATTGGCAGCACCTGAGGAAGCGGTCTGAGAAACCATGTTGGTGGGGGAAATTTCACTCTCTTTTATTTTCCTCCACGTCCCCTTTGCGGGCACCTGGGTTTCTTTCACCTGTCTGGGTCCTGGCATGGAGCTCACATGCTTCTCATCCTCACTTTTGGCTTTTTCACTGGACTCGGACGAGGCGGAAAGAATGGAGGAGGAGCTTCCGGTCCTTCTCCAGGTGCTCACTCGGGGAAGGGAGGAGGAGTGCTTGCTGTGCTCCCGCTTCCAGGTCCCCGCCCGGTTGATGGGCAGTCGGGAAGGGCTCTCGGAGTGGGAGCGGGCGATGTCGTGCCGCTTTGCTGCTCTCCCGTCGTTATACTCGATGGTGGGGCTGAGATTGGGTGGGAGCTTCCGCCATCCACCAGCCTGAACAGATGGATGTGTGGACAGAGACATGTCAGGAAGAGAAGGGCTTAAGACCGGGGTTGGCGCCTGGGACCTGGTGGGAGAATCTGGTCTAGAAGACGGAGAGAGGGACTCGAATGAGGCCGATTCCTCCAGCTTCCTCCTTAGGGTCGGGCTTGGGGCTTCTTTGATGAAAGTAGACTGGCGTACTAATGCAGGTCTTTCTGATCTATCCGATTCACTTCCACTGGACTTAGCTGAAGACATTCTGGAAAGTTCTACCTTTTTATTAGCTCCACTGCCGTTGCTCATCTGACTCAGCCCTTTAGACGCGGACTCGCTTCTTGGGATACTGCTGACGCTCCTGGATAAGCCTGTTTGTTTGGTGAGGTTTTGTTGGCTCATCTGCCTGCCTGGGGATGTGCAGGGCATTTTCCCAGAACCCGAGGACTTAGTTGAAGCAGTGCTCGGAGATGATGTTCTGGGCAGCTGAGACAGTTTGTTAGGAGGGCTTATTCCATTTCTACCAGGGGAGATAGAGTTTCGCCCTGGGGACTGCATTGGCCTACTTAATGGTTGCTGTGCAGGTCTTGAAGGGGTGGAGTCTCTAGACCCTGATCTAGAAGGCCCCTTGTTTGACCCACTGATCTGGGAAGTTTGCCTGGCAATAGGACTCAGCTCTGATTTCACTGATGGCTTGTTTCCTCTAGGGGAAGTGGTGGCTGCCGGGGCCTCACTGGGGCTTTTGGAGGCTGGAGTCTTGAGGGGTGGGCCTTTTTTAGAAACAGGACTTGTACTGGAGGAGCTATTCCGAACCCCTGGGATGTGAATCATGGTCCTGCCTCTCGAGATTGAAGGCATGTTTGCCTGGAGGGGCTGTTTCATTTGGCTGGAAATTTCTGAATTAGATCGAATCTTTCCAGTAATCAAACTTTTATAGACCTTTTTCCCACCTTTGATTCCTTTATTTTCAGATTCTATCTTTTTTGCTTCTAATGTGCTTTTCTCCCCAGGTTTGAGAATTCTTGGGCCTTTATTACTTGTGAAGGGTTTTTCCTCTTGATCAGGTGTAAGATGAAAAGGTGATCCCAGGGAAATGCCTGATTTCAGTGACAGAATGGAATCTGAATCAGATGAAGCCTGTCTAGATAAACATGCAGCTGCAGCAGCAGCTTGGTGCAAACTACTTACTATGGAGTTTGCACCTTCCTGAATAGCTTTCCAGTCAAAATTTTCTGAATCAGGAGATAAACCATGTTCTGAATCTGGCCTCTGGCTATCTTTCAAGTCAAGGGACAGATCTTCAGCTAGAATGCCGCCCATGTTTCTGGGACTGTGCTTTTCACTATCACCCTTGAGTCTTGAAGGCCTTTTCTTTTTTGGCATTGCAGAACTTATACACTCCTGCAACAGGTCATCTTCAGAGTCGATGCTGAGAGAGCTGAGAGAGCTGTTTCTTGAGAAGCAGACAGGGGTGTCTTCAACATGAAATGACTTGGGCGCATACCCAGACGCCTGAGGCTTACTCGGCTCTCCTTGTGCGTTAGGAGGCTCAGCTTCTTTCATTGGTCCATTTTCTTTGTTATTGTTGTTTTCTTGGTCAATGTCACTGAGGGAACTCAGAGAGGAATTTCGAGAAAAGCAAACTGGAGTATTTTCAATAGCAAAATTCTGCAGTTTCTCATCTGTGGCTGCCCCCCTGTCTGGCAAGTCTTTGGAGGACTGGGGGAAGGTGGGTTGTTTCTGAAGCAGTGGTTTAGACTGTCCCCGATTTATTGGATGTTTTGCACTAGCTTGTGACTTACCAGCTGACTGCTGACTTGAGGTTGGTTCTGTGTGGCAGGTAGCTTTGGCTTCTGAATCCTTACTTTCCTTCCCCTTTCTTAACTCGGCCTTTTCCCGGGAAAGGTCAACATCGTCATCATCAAAATCTAGAGAACTCAAAGAATCATTTCGTGAGAAACAGTATGGAGTTCCTTCGATAGGGGTGTAGTGATGTGGTGAATCGAAGGTAAAGCTTCCTCGGACTCGGGCTTCACTGTTTGGTACCTTATCATTGAAGTCCTTGGGGTTGTTTTTCAAGTTCTGTTTCTTTGAGTCTTTGTTGTCTGAGAAAGTTTCTTCAACATTTACGTTACCTTTTGCGTCTGTATTCTTCCTCACACGTGCCCTGTATTCAGTATTTTGCGGCATGGGTTTTACTGGTGAAGTAGGTTTCTTTTTCTTAGTGTCTACTTGATTTTTGTTAGTTCCAGATGAAGTCACTGATGCTTGTTGGACCTGGTCCATTATCTTCTTCACTCGGAAAGGCTTGTGGCTTTTTCCCTTGGGCATGGCAGAGTTGATGCATTCTGCAAGAATATCCCCCTCCTCTGCTTTGCTGTCGTCCAGGTCTGGCGTAACCACAGATGAGATTTTCCCCCTCTGGGCTTCGTCTGTACTTCTGCCCTCTGTAGGAATGGTATCTCGCTTTTCAAATTCGCCTGACTGTGGACCTGCTCTAACCCCGTCTCCAGCAGCCAACTCATTTGGAGGGGATTCTATGGTCAGGTCACTTAGAGATGTCGCTGTGGAAAAGTTGATAGGTGTCCCTTCTACACAGTACACGCGGGGTATATCATCTCCTGGTGTAAAGCTAACATGCTTTTGTGCCTGCAGCCTGTTCTGTGATGGCAGAAGTTTGTACACAGGCAGCTGACTTGGTTTCCTTGCCACAGGTGGAGGTAATTTGGAAGCAGTCTGGGCTAGCTTTTTGGCTTTGCGTGATGACTTGGTTGGCATGGCTGAAATAATACATTCTTCTAATATTTCAATATCATCATCATCTGAATCATCTAATAAGTCTTTTTCAGAATCAGGTTTTTCTACCTCTTTGTCCTGGTTTTCATTTGAGTCTTCAGGCTGCTCTGGTTCAGTCTCGTTCCCATTGTCATTCTCCTGAACCGGAGGCATTATTCTTAACTCCACATCTTTCTGTATAAATGGTTCATCGAGGCTCAGAGCGCTCAGGCTAGATGAACAAGAAAAGCCATCTGGAGTACTTTCTGTGGCAAAGTGCAGCAGAGTATCGGCATCTGGAAGGACCTGGACCCTCTGGACTGCAGCGCTGACAGCGGTCTGCTTAGGGCCGCTCTCTCTCTTCTCAGCAGCGGGCACCTTAGTTTTTGGTGCCTCTCTCTTGGTCTGGACTGTCTGTGGAGGAGGCGGAGGGGTTTTGCTTCTACTTGGTGGCATGGTCTGCCCAGGGCTATCTGGAAGGTCACTGGGGCTTATAATGCCACTCACCATTCCACTGCATGGCTCACTCTGAACAGAGCTAGCAATGGAACGACTCTCAAAACTGTCAAGGGAGCTGACGGAAGTACATCTGCTGAACACCAGTGGCGTCTCCTGGACATAGTGTTCTGGGGGACTTTTGGGTGTCTGAGCACCACTTTTGGAGGGAGACTTGGCCCCTGAAGAAAATTCAACAGCCTTATGCCTGGTTGATTCTGAAGCTAAGCCAGAAGCCTGGAGTCTGCTGGGTTTCGTTCTAGCATTCTGAGACACAGCTGGAACTTCACTTGCAGGGTCTTCAGTGGCTCGAGTTCCATCCTTCTCTTTGATCTCTGCTATCTGCAGAGTATTAGCAGAGTCTGCCTCCTGTGGTGTCTGATCACATCCTATTTCATCTTCTGCCGATGACAGAGACGACAATGAACTGCACCTGGAGAAACATATGGGGGTGTCTTCTACACAGTAAGTCTGTATTGTTTCCTGGTTGATGGAGGGGACTTTGCAAGTGGTCCCTTTCTGAGTCTGACCATTTCTTTGTGCTGAACTTGGATGCAGCTGATTCTGCCTTTTGGCGTTAGATGAAGGTGTGGATGTATTCTCGCTGCTTGGAGAGAGATGTTCGGTTTTAGTGCTTTGTGCTGATGAATTCTTTGAGAATGGAAACGATGGCTTCTGTGAGGAAGAAATGTCGGTGGCATATTTTAAACTATAATCAATAGGCTGGTCCACATGGTGCTTTTCTTCGTTGTATTTTATACTATAGTCCGTCGGTCTCTCCTCCTCCTCTTCATGTTGCTCTTCCTCGGAATAACGCTCGCTGTAGTTGGTGGGCTTGTCATCTTCATAGTCGTCTTCCTGACACAGAGACTGGCTCACATTCTGATTGACTGCGTGACTAGAACCCATGCGACTGCTTTCTGAACCACTGGTTCCCCTAGACCTGTACGGGGAAACACACTCCTGTTGTCCAAAATGTGGCTGGAACTTGAGGTGTTTGTCATCAGCGTTCTCGGAGTAGACAGGATAACTGGTGTTCTGGCTCCTTGACTGTCTTTGCTCATTTTGCTTTATTTCATCTTCTATGACATGCTTCGGTCTTGCCCATCTTTCATTCTGTGAGGGACTCTGCCTCCCAGAGTTCAACTGCTCATCTGAGTATTTCAGACTGTAATTTATTGGTGTATCCAGTTCTCCATCATTATCATCCATATGATTTGCACTATGTATCTTATGGGCTAGGTCAGCTGGATACTGACCATAACTGCAAACCTTGCTTTCATCATCTTCAGAATAGGATTCGACCGAGGGTTTCATCTGACCTCTTTTACCATACCCGTCACTACTATTGACACTATTTAAACTGTCATTGGAAGACCTCTTATATTCCACTTTGGCATAAGGCATAGAGCATGTCCTATTAGAATTCTCCGATTTTGTAAAGTTGTATGTGTTTGGATGTGTGTGGGGGGCGGAGCTTCTTCGCGCTGCATTCCTCTCCTCTGTCACACAGTGGAACTCAGTGGTAGAAGCGGGGCTTCTGTCTTCCTGGGAGGCATGAAGGGCTGACACTTCTTCCATAACTTTGGCAATCTGGGCTGCACTGCCAGAGATCTGCAAGCCTCGTTTGGAAGAGGTTCCTGGAGTTTCTGTTGCTGAATGGTAAGTGCTGAGGCCAATACCTCGTTCTCTCTCTAAACTTCTGTCTTTTTCAGAACGAGAACTGTCTAAACTTCCCCTCGATGATGAAGAGCTGGGCAATACTGTAGTGTTTAAATATGGTGAAAGAACAGTCATGTTTCCAGTATTAAAACCGTCTGACCTATTCTCCTCATGTCGACTGGTGTCAAAAACATAGTCACCATAAAGATTTGGCTTGTGTCTCTGCTTATTACGATGAGATGCCTTGGGACTTAAATTGTCAATGTTGTCAAAGGTTTCTGATAAATGCTGAGCATCTAACTCTGCTTCCAGGGCCTTTTGTTTCCTGACATGAAGAGATGGCAGACTTGACCCAGGAGACATGATATTGGCGTCCTTGTACTTGGCAGGTCTGTTGGCCATGAGGTTCCTTAAAGCTGCAGCACTTCCCATGGCGATCATTTTGTGCTTTGAATGAATGAGGTTCTTGAGCATGCTCACTGCCCCCATGTCCCACAAAGCCTCCTGGTCTTTAGGGTTTCTTGCTGAGAGATTCCACAGAGTTCCACACGCATTACTGACTATTGTCAAGCTGTGAGATTTCAAGTGCTGCAGTAAAGTTTGCAGGCAATTGTTCTCTCTTAGGATTTGCCTGAATTAAAACAAGAGAACACAGACGGAGGGAAATGTGATTAGTGACAACAAATGAGGACAGCAAACAGGCTTGCACACAAAGATGATGACTAAATACAGTGGGCGCGACATGAGTCCATCAACTGTCTGGTGAACTCCACGTCACCTCTCCTTCTGTTCTCTGGGTTCATTTAATGTTTACTGCTTCAAGGTATCCATCTGTCAGCCCAAAAGGAGTAAAAGTGAATGTTAGGTTTCATTTATTCTGTGTCCTATTCTGATCCACTAGAAGAAAAAAGAACTGTTTTTGAACAGATACATTTCCTCCATTCACACAGTAATAGTTCTCTAACTTAAGACCTACAAACACATAATGAAATCTTAAATTAAACAGGGACTGTGGCAATTTAATATAGGCAACCACATTGAATACTGAGAGATCTTGGAAGCAGAAGACAAGTGACTGAGAGATCTTTCTGTAGTCAGGGAGCACGCTATGCTTCTAGACCAGCAAGGAGTCTGTCTCTGTGACAGCGCCATGTCCTTGGCAAGTGCCCTTTGGCAGACTGTATATAGTCATTATTTAAAAAAATAACATCAAGTATGTGTTTCAAAATACAAAAAGGCTAACAGTCAACATAATAAACTCTGGGTCTTGGAGAGACCTATAGCCTTTTAAATATAAGGAAAACTAACATCTAGTGATAGGATATTCTTTCTTTAGTGGACTTTAAAATTCTTTGTCCAGGGTATACAATAAGTATCAATACTGTCTTCTCCAGTGGGAGAAAGAGGGAGACAAGAGAAGGTAAATATGATCACAATACAAAACCCAATGTTTTGTACAATAATTATACCCCCCCCCCCAAAAAAAAATGAATGGAAAAAAAAAGCAAAGCGCCATGGTGGCTATTCCTTAGTTCATATCAACTGAGGACTTACTGACCTGAACTGAAGTGTTCTCTGCACAGCACAAAGTGACATGAAACTTCCAGTCTATGCATCAAAAACTTAGTAAGCTGTGAAAGATACCTATATTTTGTTGTCATAAAAGATACATATGTGCCAGGCGGTGGTGGCGTACGCCTGTAATCCCAGCACTCGGGAGGCAGAGCCAGGCAGATCTCTGTGAGTTCAAGGCCAGCCTGGTCTACAGAGCGAGATCCAGGACAGGCTCCAAAACTACAGAGAAACCCTGTCTCGAAAAACCAAAAAAAAAAAAAAAAGAAAAGATACATATGTTTAAAGATGAGAATATCAATCCAAATTGCTATGCACTATGAAAATGTAACATTTACAGGAGAACAGCATGTGCCCTACTCTGAACTGACTTCTGAAGCCTCACAACAGTTCACTAGACTGGATAAACAGCTGAGGATTACGTAATCTAATGACTGGGGTTAAGACACCTCAGTGTCATTAGAAAAATGAATGTTGAGCCTTGATGCTTCCTAGGTCATACTCAGGAGCTTTTTCTTTCCTTAAAAATTAATTTTATATTCCTTTATGTAGTTTAAATAGGTAGGGAAAATTAAAAGTATTCTGACTTTTATTCGTTTTTTTCTACAGATGAGAGGTACAGCCTAACTACCATTTATTGATTTATTTGTAAGTTTCTATTGAGATACTTCAGACTTTACCAGCAACACCACGCAAACGAGTTATATGAGGAGTTGTAATTACACTGCAATAAGGACATTTTGCTTAAAGCTTTCGTAATGACAGAAAACATTTTACAATCAGGTCTTTCTAAAGAAATAGTAATAACGAGCCATTGAAAAGGGATCTAAGACTTGCTGTGTACCTGTGGTCTTCATTTGTAGCTATCAAGCTGGACACATTCCGTAATATCCCACCTCCACTTTCGATAATGGCTAAAGTATTGGTCTGGCTTCGGTAAGTGAGCGTGCCAACCAAAAATGCAAGTGCTCCGTCCACAGCACAGATGTCAGCTTTATTCTCAGTGCAGTGAGCGGACAGGTTCCATAAGGCACTCAAGACACTTTTCAGGGTCGATTCCTATTAATGATGAACAGAGGATGTATCATTTAGTTAGACTCTTTTTTTCTTCTTGTCTCCCTTCTGCACATTCCTCACTAGGAAATCAGGAATTTTTCAGTTACACTTTCATGCAATGTCAAATGAAATTTAGGTCAGTGCTGTTCCTATACAACACAGCATTAAACTAATGACCTTCATTCTAAGTGTTTAGATGTTAGGCATGTATCTTTAATGAACCAGAGTATAAAGCAGAATTGATATTCACTACCACAAGATAATATTGTCAGGATAACGGAAACTCAATTGAAACACCTTCATGTACTACACAAGGATACAGAAGGATATTTAAGTACTAAATGACAACACACTGCAGAGCAGGCTATATAATTAAAAACAAATATATGTATTCATGTGCTGTTGATTAAAAAAATGTAACTTCTGAAAAGTACTAGAATATGTACAAATTCTTAAAATTCCTAAAGAAACAAACTAACTATGAAAAGGCACAAGTCCCCTAATATAAAAAAAAATTATAAATGCCACAGAAACACTCTGATACACAATTAATGATATCCGGTCATAATTTGTCACACTCCAAACGCGTGCTTCTTTCTGTGATAGCATCAAGGAATCTTCACTAGAAATGTATTTGTTCCTATCACAGCAAGAAACACTCCAGACAACACCGATGCGATACAGTACTCTAAAAAAGAAGGCTACTGCAGCCCAAATTTCATATAAATCCCGCACAAAGGGACAACACTGTAGGAAGGTAAGGCAGACGGTGTAGAGAGAAAACACCGGAAACAAAAGTTCAATTCCCAACAGGTCTTAATTACTTTACCTGGAGTCTGAAGCCTAGAGTCTTGTGCAGACACACCGAGCCTTACCTAAATGGCCAGTTTCATGGAACTCACTAGCCAGGTGTGGCGGCTCATGCCTGCGAATCCCAGCACTTGGGAGGCTAAGACAGGGACTGTTACAACCAAAGCCAGCCTCTCTACACGAGACCCAGAATCAAAACAACAAGAACAAACAAAAGGACAGCAACAAAACCCCAGCGCCCCACGCGTACACACCAGTGAGGAGGCCCTGAGTCCAGCTCTAGTCACAGTGTGAAAGTAAAAGTAAAGGCAGGATGAGCAACAGGAAAAGTGTCCGAAACTTCGAGTGGGCAGAACTGCAACTGACTCAACAGCGGAGACAAAGGTACAAGAACACAGACGCTCCCGAGACTGCAGGCCACGGGCCACCGTCTGCATCAAACAAGCTTTCCAGCAGAAATTACGGGAGGCATGAATGACTGCAGGTGGAGCAGGGGCGGACTGCGATGAGTGTAGCAGACATGGGACGGGATGAGAGAAGATGCAGAGAAGGGCTTGAGGAGGAGAAGAAATGATCAGAGAGTAGACATAAGGAAAGGAGCTTCAGAACAGTGACTGATGGGGAAGGGGAGAAAACCTAATTAGATAAACCGAAGTCGATTTTGAGTCAAAGGAAAAGGTATCAGGAGTAAATTAGAGGGGACTGACGCAGTGACCCATTCAGGACTTTGGCTGTTATAGGAAAAGAAATACTCTAGTAATTACAAGCCATAGGGAACTTTTTATTTTTAAAGTTTGTGGATTTTTGTGGACAGCTGGAACATAAGAAAGGTCTAGAGACGAGACAACAGGGAAGGAGCAACAGCTCTAAGTAGGAGCAGAGAGTGCGGCCCAGAGCACTAACTGCCCTTGAAATTGTACCGAGTTATTACCGAAGGAAAGACACTGTACATCTTTCACCTATTTTTATCACTTGGATGTAAATACAGACTCCAATCAAGTAACAAACCTTAGCATCTCCCAAGGTTCCTTCAGATGCCTCTCAACCTTTCTTTTCATTCCACCCCACTAGCCTCCTCCTCAAGAAGCCAAGGGTTAGCTAGCGCTCTCCCTCTGCGGACTTCTATCTGGTGCTGCTGTCCGAGTTTCAGTAAGTACAAGCTAAAGAGAACTCCAGGAACAAAAGAAACCACACAGGCTGCAGATGACTGTCGAGCCCACTCAAATGGTAACCGGTGGGCTGGCAGGATAGTTCAACAAAAAAGCACATAAGCCTGATGACCTGAGTTCAATTCCTGGAGCCCACAGTGGAAAGAGAGAATCAACTCTTGAGATTCTCTGACCTCCACATGTGTCCACATAGGCATGCACAAAAGACACACATACATGCATGCACACAAACAAAAACAAAGTTAATTGGAGAAGTCTTTTAAAATAATCTTGTTATTTTTCAATAATTTGCTTTGGGCTGGGAGATGGTTCATCTGCTAAAACGCCTGCCACACAACCATGAGTGCCTGAGTTTGAGTCTCACCAAACACATGTACAGCTGGCTGTGGCAGTGTGTCTTGGGAAGGTGAAGACAGGAAGATGTCTAGCCAGTCTAGCTGAATAGATGAGCTCCAGGTTCACTGAGAGGACTTTATCAAAAACAGGGGCTGGAGAGAGGGCTCAGCAGTTAAGAACACTGGCTGCTCTTCCAAAGGACCCAACACCCTCTTTCTGGGCTCTGAGGGCACCAGGCACGCATGTGACACACAGACATACGTATGAACAATAAGGTGGAGGGCTACAGATATGGCTCAGCAGATTAGAGTGCCTGCTTAGCACGCACAAAACCCTGGGTTTGATCCTGGGACCATGTAAAACAAGGGGTGGGGCACACGCCTGTAATCCTAGCACTTGGGAGGTGGAGGCATGAGGATCCCAAGTTCTAGGTCATCCTTGGCTGCACGGTGAGTTCCAGCCTGTACTACATGAGACCTAGTCTTGAAAAGAAACAAACAAAAAACCAGGTGAAGGAGATTGAGGAAGACATCCTATAGTCTGCACACGCACTCATGAACACACACACACACAGACACAAACACGCACATACCATTTCTCATTTTTAAAGCCAGTACTCCACTATGTTGCCTGGGATGGTCTTGAACTCTTGGGCTTGAATAATCCTCCCACCATACCCTGCTGGACAGGCTGGGGCTACAGGAATGTAATACTTTGTTTAACCAGTTCATTCTTCTAATAGCTGTGAAGAATTTCATTATGCATATACTTTACGGCTTGCTAAACGTTTACCTAATGACAGTCATTACAGTCACTTCTGACTTTTGGCCATTACAAAATTATGAAGAACATCCATGTTTAAATCTGTGTGAGAACATTAGTTTTTGTTCCTGTGAGTAAATTCTTAAGAATGGAATGGCTGGGTAGTTTGGAAGGTGTATGTTTAACCTAATTAAATGTTTAATCCCGTCCAAATGTTTTCCTAAGTCTTATACAATTTCACATTCCCAACAACAGTACGGAATGCCTCCAGCTGGTCAACAACCTTGATGTGTGGTTTGTTTTTTATCTTTAGGTCAGTCTGGTATGTATTACAGCATCTCACTGTAGTTTTAATAACAAATGATATCCTGTGCCCTTTTCAGCATTTAGTGGCTATTCATAGCTTTCCTGAAGACTCAGTCCTGGTCACCTATTTAGCAGCTTTAAAGGTATCTTTATACAGAACCTATGTACACATAAACATGGCTGTGTGTCCATGTGTACGATGAGTATGCAAGTGTTTGTGAGAGTTGTGTGAGTACAGGTGCGTGCATGCCACCACGTGCCAGTCACGGAGGACAGCCTCTGGCGCTGGTTCTTGTCTCCCACCTTGCTTTAGACAGGGTCTCTTGGGTGGTGCACACCTTTAATCCCAGCACTAGGGAGGCAGAGGCAGGCAGACTGCCTATTACAGTACCGGACATTATAAAAGTTACCTTTTTAACTTCCAAAGCGCATTCCATCAATGCTTTCACACTCCCAACTTCTCGCAATGTCTTTTTGCTGTTTACATCTGCTCGCCAAGACAAATTCCTCAAAACACTTGCAATGACCTGCAAATAACCAAGTTGAGAATAATTTGCATATAAAATGATTCATACTAGCGACCTTTTTGTTTCTAATGCTAGAGGTAAGAGTTGGTATCTATTACAAGTTAAATACATCTTATCTAAGTGCTTGGCATCGTAAGTGTTTTGATTTTGAAACTGGCTTTTTGAATGTTTGTGTATGTGTGAGATTCCCTGGGAATGACACTATGTTCCATATGTATGAATCTGACATGTATAACCCGACGGTAACTTTTCACAGTATTTTCGTAACTTAGTGCATAGAACAGTTTCAGAACATGGATTTTCCACAGCAGCATAGTTTCAGATTCTGGATTAGGAATGTTCCAGCTACATGATCAAAGTATGGTATTTGTATGTATTGAAAGGTCGCAGGTGAAACCCCCTGATTTGTACAATAAATATGATTGGTTATAATAATAAAAATAGGAATTTTATGCCTATAGTAAATTTCTCATACATGTTACTAGGGTGCCAAAAGAAATTATTTCAATGTAATTATTTTCCTTTACTTTAGTGTTAATGGAACCATACTTTAACATACACCCCTGAATACTGAGCCAAAGCTTAATATCAACCAGCACATTAGCCCGTTACTATCCAGGGAAAACCTTAGCATTTCTAAGCAGTACCTGCTGTAAGTCTTCACTTTCCGATTTTAACTGGGCCACGAGCGCTCTCATGCAGCCTTTCATCGAACACAGCGTAGCCTGTAACGGTAGATGCGGAGCAGCAACATCAGCGAGCCAGCCTCAAATGGCTGCTTTCTAGCTACTCAATTTCAAACCTGGGCTTTTTACTTCAATCAGAAATGTTATTTTCCCTGTACGAGACCCAGAACAAGATTACCTACATGAGAGACAGACGTCTCCTGTTTCTGTTGTCTACTTCCTCTACCTCACTGGAAAAACCAAACAGAATCCCAAGAATGGTAGGCAAAGGCTAGAGCCTGGTGCTCTGTCTGATGGACTCAGTATGTGTACTGTTTGTCCCGGCACTTTACTCTCACTCCTGGGAACAGTGTTTCGTTAGCTGTTATTTTCTATAGTGCTGGCGACCTGCACTTTCTGGGTGAATGAACTGCCATTTCTGCTACATCCCCAGTCTGAGGAGCAATGCTGTTGGTGCAGCTGTCTACAGTGAGCAGAGTGTCCTCCTCAGGTGCACCAGCTGTCTACAGTGAGCAGAGTGTCCTCCTCAGGTGCACATTTGCTCTGTTTAGACAGAGACAACCTACTAAGTAGGGATAGGCAGTGGGGAAACGGCGCCTTTTTTTTTTTTTTTTTTTTTGAATTAGTCATTGTTCAACTGGGGTGGGGTGGGAGACACCAAAAAAACCAGAATTCTTTGTTTCCTTAGTTCGAAAAGTTGTTTTTATGAAAATAAATTAACTCCTAACTGAGCTACCTTAAGAAGTAAATCTTATAAAAGACATACCTTGTTGGCAACATCTCCAAAGGTCAAGTTTGTCAAAGCCATCCCAGCATACCGTCTCAAAGTAATACTGTAGTGGTCATTAGTGAGCCCATACATCTCACAGTCCACCTGTAATAGTTCTGCAATGGCCTGCAGTCCCCCTAATTTAACAAGGGTAAAAGGAAAAATATAATAATCTAGAATCAAATAAACTGGCAACTTAAAAACCAGGGGAAAAACCTCAAAGAATGAGAATACATGATTTAAATTTGCTTTTAGAATTAAAAGCCACAGAACTGTTGTAAACAATTTTTTGTGTAATATAAAGTACAACTGACAATGATTACACTCTCTGCCAGTGTCTCCACCCTCCAGCCTCTAGCTTCCCTGAATGAAATACATTATTGTCTATCCACTGACACACATTGTGACTTGCCAACAGGAAAAGCTATTTTGTTAACCCTGGTCTTCCTAACCCTAAACAGAAAAATCAACTTACTGCTATTATAAGGCTTTAAAACTACTTTCCACTGTCATATACTGTGGCCTGATACTTTTTTAATGTGTCAAGTAAGTATCCTTAGGGATAATGAAACTTGTAAATGAAATTGTGCTTGAAGCAAGACTTACTTCATGAAAAGATCAGTCTATTCAACCAACTACAAAGTTCTACAAAGTTTCTTTAAAAAAAAATCACTCTTAATTCCCTTGGATACTACAACATATTAACCATCCCAGGCTTCAGTGTTTTTCTCCTGATACCTAACTAGCAGGTGTGCTTGACAATGCTCACAGCGGTCAACACTAGGAAGGAAGGAAGGAAGGAAGGAAGGAAGGAAGGAGGGAGGGAGGGAGGGAGGGAGGGAGGAAGGGAGGGAGGGAGGAAGGAAGGAAGGAAGGAAGGAAGGAAGGAAGGAAGGAAGGAAGGGAGAAAATATAAGGGAAGGAAAACGAAAGACAATAAAGGAAGGGGCTGTAAAACAAAGCGAAGCAAATGGTGAGGATGAGGACGAAAGAAAGATAAAAATGCACGCGAACGGTTAGAGGGTTACTCATCATCAACATCAATCACCACGGGACTTGGGGTGTTGTTAGAGAGAGGTTGCTCAAGCATTTTAAAAAAATGCGCTTGTAAGTCTCAGCAGGTTGCAAGCCTGAAAGCCCAGTGCACTAACGTTTTATGAAGAACATGAAAAGATCAGCAGAAGAATTTGCAAACTTAGGAAGCTAAGTTCTATGTTGAGCTCAGAACTGTAACTAGAGTACAGAGGATTCATGCAGACCTTTATGACAAGAAGAGATGACAGGCAATGCTCTGAACACTAGCAAGCAAATTAATTTGTATAAAGAAAATTCAAACTATATTTATGAAGATTTTCCTCCATCTATTTGCAATTATGAGTAAGTACAGTCACCAAGTTTAAGGTGAAACTTAATGGATGACTGAGTAACAAAGTAAGGGCAAGGAAGACAAAGAAGTCCTCTGGGCAGGAAAACAGTATGTGTAAGGGCCCAACAAGGAGGGGCCACCAACTGAACCTACAAAAATGAGCAGATAAGGACGTTAGGAAAAGGAGTATAATTAGAGGCACATTATAAGCAGAGTATGATGAGTGCAGTGTGAAGAATGGCTGAGGACTGGAAGTACTACAGAGTATGTAGAACCAGAGAGACAATGGTGTCTGTGTCACGATGAGCAACAGCAATTATATATGTTCACACGTATGGGCACAGACGGCGCGCGCGCGCGCGCACGCGCACACGCACACACACACACACACACACACACACACACACACACACACACACACGTGTTGTTGTTTTTGAGACAGGGTCTCACTATGCATCCCCGACAGACTTGGAACTCCCTATGTAGACCAGACCAGCCTTGAACTCAGAGAGATCAACGCCATCTGCCTCTCAAGCACTAGAATTCCAGGTATGTGTCACCATGCCTGACTTGAGATATACTCAAGAAACAGGATTAAAGTGCTAGTTATTAAATGTAGGAGATGCCAATGCAGTCATGGATGATTTTCCTAAGATTTTGGATTTGAGCAACTGGGTTTTTAGAATGCCAAAAGGATCCCTGGGACAGACAGATTTGGGGATGGAGGTAACAAATTCCCTTTGTGAGAGTTCAGTTAGAAGTGTCTAGAATACTATATAAAAAAGGAAGATGACAGATAAGTAGTATGAAAACACATCAAGGGTTTGGTGGTAGAGTGTTTGCCTAGCACACATAAAACTTAGGAGGGAAAAGTTAGATTGAGATGTGAATCAGAAAAACACTGGCTGAACAGTGATGAATGCAGTAAGTGGAGCCCTAGGAACAGACGATACAGCAGAGGGACAGAGATCGGGAGCTTAAGGCCTGGTTTCAATGAACGTCAGTGTTTCGTAAGGAGAAGGAGCCAGCAGCATAACCGAGGCTTTGGTGCAAGGCACTGACTAGGGAGTTCACTGAGACCTCAGACTGTGGCCCGGGACACTGATGAGATGCTCCAGATGCGGAGAGCTGTGAGGCAGGTCTCACTACCAAGGTAAAACACACTGCTCTGTTTTTGCATAAAATCTTGCCTAGTGTAGTATCTAGATTACTTCCTAAGAAAGATAAAATGGTCTAAAGAAAGTGCTAAGAAGGCATTCAATTGTCAGAGAACTCTTGTATCCAAAAATACCAATTTTAGGATTTGATTTTAAATAAAGATTAAAGCAAGATATGCTGTATTCTATGAAGACTACGACTGATGAAAACTTAGTAAAACTTGGAAAATTAGATAAAAGAGATCCCTTATAATTTTAGGCAAGTAAAAAGAAAAAAATTCAGTGAATTCTGAGGCAAAGACTATAATTCACAGTTAAGACTATAAAAGGATTCACTGAAATATGATGCAGATTCACAGCTGGCAGAATAAAAAAATGGATTGCCCTATGAAAAATGAGTATGTTTCAATGCAAAGGTGAGTCTATCCTCCTGTATCTTTGGCATCTGTTAGGAAATAGTGGTCCAGATGGGCTTATTATTGATGTTTCATCACCTTACAGACAAGGAAGATTCAGTTGCTTCAAATGATATTAAACAGAATCCATACTTTAGACTCTTAGTTAAACTAAAACAAGATAGTAAGATATTTAATTTTTAAAAGTATAGGGTTTTTTTTTTTTATCATATGGCTTAGCTAGCCATCATTAGCAGGAGATGTCCTATTCTAAAATGAGTATTAGGGGTCCACATCAATATTTTGTAGACTGATATTCCAGTTTCACAATCATAAGCATCACATAGACTGTTTATTGAATGGGATTCCTAGGGTCCTACTCTGGGGAGTCTGTGTGTTACAAGGCTGGAAAATCTATCTGGCCTGGCAAGTGCTTCTGCTGACTGTTATGATCTAGAAATGTTGTGAAATATTAATGTAAATAAATTATGTTTTACTGGAAACCAGGGAATGTCTTAATCATTTGAAAACTCCAGCGTCTAGCACACTTTCTGGGACAGGCTTGGGAACTAACAATCTCTGTCACTGATAGTACAATCTGAACGTCTGGTATTGAACAGCCCTGACACAGACGGGTGACAGCACTCACTGACTAGGTTTAAGAACTCTCCTCATCTAACAGGGACTGACACCTTCCTTCCTCTTCACTGCCGGATCCCTGCGCTCGCATACTCTCCCGTGACTCACAGACCTTACTCTTCTTTTGTCCCGGTGAAAATCTGAAGGCGAGGAGTGAGAGGAAGGCAACCCCGTGGCTATGTCCCCACAGCACAGCCACACCCCCAGAGGCCCCAGCCTGCTCCTCACCTGAAAGCCCCTGACCTAGCTCCTGTGATGAAATGCCCCGGGGAGCCTTCCTACCTGAAGAAGAAGAGGAACAAACACTGAGTCTAAGTTTTATTCTGAAAGTCAGATAATTAATGTGTCAGTCCTAGTCTCTAGTCCACTGGAACATATGAACACGTACAGAGAAACCTTTGCAATATCTTGAAACTGAGTACTCTTCCTGTTGTTAGTTTTACCCCTTTTCATAATTATTGGCATTAGGAAAAAATTCACAAATGCTGAGATTGTACTGAACTGGGGAAAACCCCTAAGATTAAACAAGGTTTCACAGAGAGAGGATCAGGTGGGCCTTCGGGAAGAAAAGCATGGCTGGAGGACAGGCAGGCCTCAACCACAGAGCACAGAGTTCTGCACAGCGATACTTCTAGCAGTGCAGTCTGGACTCCACAGTACGTGATGAATAACGACGACGAGGGTGGAAGAACACAATGCAGGGCCAGGACGTAATGGAACATAAACAGCACAAAAGCATGGGCACAGCACTACCAAGACAGAGACTCAGTGTGTGCTTCCTGGGTGTGGGTGACTAGAGAATCCAGCTGAGATGGCTCAGCGGGACACGATTGGTAGACGTATGTGTAAAATCAATCTAGAAATGAAAGAAAAACCAGTACATGAAAAAAAAAAAAGGGTGCTCAATGGCTACACAGGGTTTAGAGGGTATGATAATATGTACCTAAAAAGGAGTACTTCCTCCAAAATTAATGAAATACTTCTAACTTCAATTAGAATATGTCTTTCTACATATACTAGTTTCAACCATGGTGAAAATCCAGTAAAATACTGATAGCCATTAAGGGAAATTAAAATGTTAATAACTCTTCATCTAAAGTGACTGACAGATCGTAAGAACAATAATTCCCCCCCCCCCCCCCACAGGGTTTCTCTGTGTAGCCCTGGCTGTCCTGGAACTCACTCTGTAGACCAGGCTGGCCTCAAACTCACAGAGATCCACCTGCCTCTGCCTCCCGAGTGCTGGGATTAAAGGCGTGCCCCACCACTGCCCGGCCAAGAACCATGATGTTTTAACAAATAATTCAAACTGTCCTCTTCATCAGAGGTGACACAGGATCTACCTGGGCAACAGGGACAGGGGTGGTCCACTTGGAAGTTTTTCCAATCTTTGGTTAAGATTTTAAAAATTGAAGTTGGTTTGTAGGAGGGTAGACATTTCTGTGATTCAGGACCCTTTCTCCCTGGAGACCAGGGTCCAGTGCTATTTTTCTTTCTTTCTATGCGGATGGAAGCAGCCGATCAAAGTTAGTAGCCTTACATTATCTCGACTTATCTGTCTACATTTAGAATAATGACAAATCTCTTTTGTTGTTGTAAAAACCCAGCAGTATTTATCTATATGGCGTTAAGAAACCTCTTTATCTTACCAAGTTCATTCATTGCATGCCTATGCTCTTCATCAAATGAAAGTTTCATTAGAACACACACAGCGGGACAGATCTGATGTTCAACAGGAGCGGGCACTGAAAAACAAAACCACCTAAGCCGTGACCTCTGTTAGCTTAGAAGGATGCTATTACACTTCTCAGATGTGCAGCGTTAGTACTACGTCCCAAATGTACAGAAGGGTAGCAGATCGATAACGTCTTTGCTGAATGACGAATACACACCACAGCTGCGAACAGCAACTGTGTCAAGGGCTCCTGTGCCACAGCATGCTCACCACGTGCCAGCCTTGAGTAAGCCTGCCAGACTACTCTCCCACAGGTTTTGCTCTAGCTCATGTGTGTAATCATTTTAAATGAGGACTCAATGAAAGAAAAAGCACACTTTGGTATAACACTGTTGGAATTTGTTTCTAAGGTAAGTGTAAGCCACCATGATGGTTATGGATTAAAAGCTATGGTTGCATACAAATGTGATACCTAGCAGAAAGTTTCCTATACAGACAGATACATAGTAAAGATTTAAAGAAAAGGATATCCAAGAAAATGCACTTACATCTTTAATATCATATGCAAGGTCTCAAGTCACTATTTGACACAAAGTATTTTTAAAGTAGTTTTTTCGGGAGCAATAATATGACTTATTAAATAATTGTGGGTACCCCACCATCAAGAAAGGAATGTTCTCCAAACAAAGTGTCTATTAGCTCTCACTCCAAGGCTCCTTAAGTGGATTAAAAACCATCATCCCTGCTCTTTTTCTTATACTTTTTTTTTTTTTTTTTTTTTTGTTTTTTTTTTTTGGGTTGGTTTGTTTTGCTTTGCTTTTTTCCTGGAGCTCACTTGGTAGCCCAGGCTGGCCTCGAACTCACAGAGATCCGCCTGGCTCTGCCTCCCGAGTGCTGGGATTAAAGGCGTGCGCCACCAACGCCCGGCTTTCTTATACATTTTTAAGATTATTTTAATCTTTACATTAAGCTTAGAAAAATTCTGCTATATAGGTTCAAGGACATATGCAAATGTTTTTAGCTAAGCCTCAGTTTCATTTCTCAATGGAGACGATAACACCTGTCCTTTCCTTGTACTATATCAAGGCTACTGTGAGGACCAAGAAACAACAGGTAGTGTGTGCCCAGGGAATGCTGATAAGGAAATGTAAAGGGTTACGGCTTTGTTGCTAACAGCTGAAGGAACTTATGTAAAATCACCTTCCATTCAAAAGGCAACTTAACTGCTCACATTGATTTTAGCTCTACTAAGTAACTTTTTCTTTTTGTGGTGCTTTGCAACAGAGTCTCATGACATAGGCTGACTCTGAATTCTGTTTAGTCCAAGATGACCTTGAACTCCTAATCCTCTTGTCTCCACCTCCCAAATGCTAAGATTACACACATGAGCCATCCAAGCAGCTAGCTTTAAGTTTTCACTACAAATTTCTTTTGGCTTGTTCTTCTGGAAAGCTTGCCTGGAGGTTCTAGCAGGTACTGCTGCTTCTCATATATCCCTGACTGAATGATGGTCCTCCTCTTCTAGGGAAGGTCGTCCTCTTCAACTTCGTACTCAGTTTTGGGGGAAGGAGGAAAGGAACGCCTGCCCAGCCATATCACCCTCACATCTGATTTGCTTGTTCTGTTTTGATTGCACATTAGTACACATAACATTTTCCTTTGCTAAAAATTTTTAGGGAAATGCAGATTTAAGCCTTTAATGTGTTAGCAGCATTAGCTAGCTAATACAAATCCCTTCTATTCATAAAGACAGCATCCTAACTAAAAAGAGTTTCTAACCTACAGCTTACATACGTATGCTTTGAAACATGCAATGTGATTGATGTATACTACAGAGAACATACTTGGATTTTTGTCCTGGTCCATGCCTTGTTCATGGGCTTCCTGCCACTCCCAACAGGTTTCACAGTAAGCTCGTATCTGTTCCAAAAGATGAAGGACTCGGATTTCACGCCTGCCTCTCTTGTCGTCAGGCTGTGAGTGAATGATGTTGTGGAGTGCTGCACTGGCCCTGGCCCGAGCCTCTTTACTGCCCCGGGAATTTCCCAACAATACCGAGTCTTTGTCATTGCCATGTAAAAGCTGGATGAGGAGAGGAAGACATCCAGACTGTCGCATGGATATACAGCTGTCTTGGGAGCTCGACATAGCTAGCAAAGTTCGCGACATATCGTCCTTATCATGAGTACCAAGCATTGACAACAATGAGTACACCATTTCCACCTGTGGGCCAAATGAGTTTAGAAACACATTATGACTTTAATACCCAGAAGCCAGATTAATGAAGTGATGAATGGGATTATTTACTACATTTATTAAAAATTCAAACAAAACAAAATAGAAAAAAAACCTTTTCTGGATGAAGTGATAAGTGCTATTTCAAAATAACATCCACAGTTGATTTATGTGAATAAATAATAATATCGCAAACTGTTGAAAAAAAAAAGGTAGGTTCTTACAGGATTGAAATTGCTATTTGCTTGCATCAGCTAAAGCTAACTAATTACTATGAATGAAAATAATTAATTTTTCCTTTCTCTCACATACCCACTCATTCACATTCTCTCTCTTTCTCTGGAATGTATTTTAATTTAAATTCTCTATATAATTTAAAACTTCATTTTACTTCTAAGCAATAGAAAATGCTTTGCAACAATTATAATCTACTAAATGCTAATTCTTTGCAATCATTACATTTCATCAGGATTATAATTACATTTAAATATATATGATCTGTTATCATATAAAGTTATTTTGTCATAAAAAGAAAAACGCCACAATCACATAGAGAGTGGCAAAGCCAAGAAGTGTTATTTTCTTTTCTTTTCTTTTTTTTTTTTTAAAGCAATTGGTAAGCATTAGTAGCTTTAGCAATAAATTGGAAGGATTAACTTAGAAGCAAATTAGAAATAGAAAAACAGCATCCAGTTAGCATGGATTTTTATCAGCTTCCCTTCAAAGTTAGAGGATATTCCATAAAAAAGGAGAGTATTACATGAAGAATGCATCATCTGTTTAAGTCAGAGATCCACAAGGACACATCTGACTGTATCTTCAGACATATTTTTGGTCTTAATAACAGTGGTATATTAGAGTTAGGGGGCATCTTGTAGGTAGAGGCCAGGAGTGTTGCTTAACACCCTACAGTGTAACGAAGAATGACCTAGTCCATGTTGCTGAGGTTGCAAAATGCTGCTCTGAATGTGTAAACACACGTTCCAGTGGTGCTGGTTCTATTATGGCAGTGATGGGACTGTGGATAATGTGTTCTCATCAGATCTAAGTTCAAAGTTTGGCTCCATCTCTTTTAAGCAAGCTTTGTGATACTGGTTAGTTTACTTGATGTCTCTTGAGCATCAGTTTTCTGAGCTGCAAAGTGGAGGGACTTACATTACACAGAAAACTATATAAAATAACAGTCTGGCATTCACACTGTATAGCAAAGCCTGGCTATTATTATGCACCAATCACTTCTAAAGGAGATGCACCCTGACTGCCAGTGTCCATGTGCCAAGAGTCAATACTGTGTTGATGCTGAACCAATCCGGTCAGTTGTCGATGCTAATGTCCCAGGCAGCTTCTTCCTTTCCAATTTCTCCCTCAGAGGGATAAGAATACAAGTGTTTGAGAGAATTGGGGAAAATGCAGAGGCAACTCCTTACTGGCATATCTCGGAGCAGTCCCAAATAGAAACTATCATGGATTAGCACTGATTACTCAAGTTCATTTCTTTAATTTTTAATGTTTCTTCTTCTTAATAAATCGAGTCCAGAGCCTTGGGCATGCTAGGCAAGCATTCTAACAATGATTTATATCCCTAGTCCTAAAATTCATTTCTTAAATTAATATGAGTTATCTCAGTGTTCCCTAAGCACTGCCATATTATTTGAAGAGAACACAGAGTATGCTAGGAAGACAATGTAATTCTTCAGTTCTGACTGAAAGCATATCGCTCAGAATTCCACCTTAGTAAAATACTGAAGTGATTTACTTCTCACACATTTCCCCAATCTTAAAATATTGGTTGCACTGCTAATGTTCAATTTCAATAATTTTTCCATCCATTTCAATAAATATTCATTAACAATCATTTGCAGATACTATCGATGCTGAAGACAGAGAAAAACAATCTGTTTTCTAAGACAGAGTTTCATGCCAACTGTTAACGATAGGGACAAAGGAGGCAAATGGCCAAGGGGACTCTAGGAACTAAGAAAGCGTCTTCTGGAGACGCAGTGCTCAGAGTCCTGAGCTGTGCAAAGAAGTGACAGCCCTTTATGCTGTGCCGCCATAGGCCCAGCACAGAAGTGGAAAGGCACGGGGTGGGGTGTTGAAGTCAGTTTGCCTGAAGCTTGGGATGCTAGCAGGTAATTGAATAATGAGCTGAAAAAGAAATTAACAGGCACCTAATTGGGGAGTTTTTGTAAGTCTCATTTTCTCTTGTTTATGTTTCTTCGTATAAAAACGTCACTTTCCCCCAGGAGACCGAGTCAGCATCTCTAGAGAATGTCCATAAGGACCATCTTAGCAAAGCGTTCCTAGCTGTGGCAAGAGGATTTGCAGTCTGCCATTACCTTGGTCCCCAGATGACTGGTCAGCCTTCGAGGAGCAGAGTGTGTGCTGCTAGAACTCAGAACACTGGCTGTTTCATGATCCACTCGTGTGGCTGAACTCTAGAAATGAAGCAAATTCCAAACAGTGGAATTTAGATACAAATACAGGCGACTCCTAAGCTCTCCCAGTCTAGAAGGGCTCACTGAAATTCTATGAGGGAAAGAGGAAAAATAAATAACTGCAGTATAACCTAACCCAGCACCCCAGCAGAAGACTGCACAAAATCCCGGAGGAAAGCAGGAGGCGGCGATGACGGCTGTGGATGAGGAGAGCTGCATTTATAACAACGAAGGTATCTCGGGAGACAAACATGGAGAGCGGGGTGGATGAAATAATTATGGGGGGTAGGGCTTTAAAAGATGTTATATTCAAGCTACGGAGTCACTGAACTTTAGGGGGCAGACCAACAAAATCAGAATTATTTTTTAAAAAGAACAAAGGACAGGATGGAAAAGCCAAGAGATTAGAAAAGATTTTAGATATAAACCAACAAATTCATGGCCCTTATCTAGGCTCAAAGGCAAATAAAATATGATAAACACATTTGTGAAACAATAGCAAGTGAATCATGACAGGCTATCCAATGCTATGAAGGAACCACTGGTTTCTTTGGGGATATAATAATGACATCAGGTATATATTTTGAAAAGTGTTCTTAGCTTGGAAATGCACAGTAAAATATTTATGAAACAAATGATGGAATATTCTTCAGAAACAAAACGGGTAGATGCTGTGGATAGCGCTCTGTATAAATAAAATGCTGATTGGCCAGTAGCCAGGCAGGAAGTATAGGCAGGACAAGCAGAGAAGAGAATTCTGGGAAGTGGAAGGCTGAGGCAGAGAGACGCTCCGCCGCCATGAGAAGATGTTAAGATACCAGTAAGCCACGAGCCACGTGGCAACTTATAAATTAATAGAAATGGGTTAATTTAAGATATAAGAATAGTTAGCAAGAAGCCTGCCACGGCCGTACAGTTTATAAATAATAAAGTCTCTGTGTGTTTACTTGGTTGGGTCTGAGCAGCTGAGGGATTGGCGGGTGAGAGAGATTTGTCCTGACTGTGGGCCAGGCAGGACTGGAAAAAACTTCAGCTACAGGTAGTCAAAGTGGATGTGACCTATATGGATCACTATTACTTTGCCTTTGTGCCTTTTGGAATCACCCGTGCATGGCTTCTCCCCTGGTCTATCTTCCTGGACTTGTGCTTGAACTTCATCACTACCTACAGACGTTACCAAAGATCTTCAAACAGACAAGCTGAGACCCCATTAAGGAATGGACTCTATATAAACAAGCAGGGACTAGCCTGAGTCATTTACTTGTAGCCTTTCCTACCATTTAACTTTCTGAGGAGATAAACACAGGTCAAGAAATCCTCTTCCTAGCAAGGACATCAGTTCTCCTTTACAACCACTAGTCGTACACTCAATTATTTAACCATCAATTATTTATCAGGGACTGTGGTATAGAAACACAAACTAGACAGGATTTTTTTTTTGTTTTGTTTTGTTTTGTTTTGAAGACAGGGTCTCAATATGTAGCTCTGGCTGGCCTCAAACTCCACTTGCCTCTGCCTCTTGAGTCCTGGGATTAAAGGTGTGCACCACTATGCCCGGCATAAATTCTTTATATTTGAGACAGGGTCTTGTTATGTGACCCGGGCTATCCTCAAACCCAGTCTTCCTGACTCAGTCTTCCCAGGCTGTGATTACAGGTGTCCACCAGCACTCCTGGCATGACAGAATTTTTGCATTTCTGGAGCTTGTAGTCTAGTGGGGGAAATAAACCTATCAACCAAATAATCAGACAAATAAATGTAAACCTGAAAGTGTGGGAGTCTTCCAAGGAAGGAGCATGCTATGACAGCCTGCCTCTAACTGAGTGTTGATCTAGTTTGTCTGAGACACACAGGAACAGGGGTTAATGGGGCAATAGGAGATGAGAACAGCCCTACCTAGAACAGACAGAAGGGGATTTACTGCACAAAGAGGAAGCCCAGTAAATATGAGGAATCCAGAGGGCATCGTGGCTCAAGTGGTGAGAGCAGGCTCTGCCCTGCAGCTGACTGTACATACAGTCAAGAATTATCTTTAGTCTAAGAACTAAGAGAGCGCTGGAAAAAGCAGTTCACACGGAGTAGAGTATTTGTAAAGATCGTTCTCACAGAGTAAATGGAAGGCCAGTCAGGGTGAGAGAGGGGTAAAGAGAGGGCGTGTCGTAGGTGGGACAAGTAACACAGCAAGGCTGGCACTTGGTGACTAATCTGTGATGCTGAGGACATCAGTGAGTTTTCATTCTTAATGAATGCCAGCGGTTTTTATTTCTGGAACAAATACTAAAGTAAATTAATAAACCTCAAGATGCTGTGATGTATACAGATTCTATCAAGGTAGGCTGAAAGGCCAGGTCTGGCGGTGCATGCATCAGCCTTTCAAATGGCTGGGACTAGTGTTTAAAGAAACTCGGCAAAATAAATACTAGGTGCACTGATGAAGACCACTTGTCCACATTAGGATTTGAAAGCAGTGACTGATAATAGTAACTAAATATCCAGTGTTGGTGGGATTAACGTCAAACAACTCAAGAATTCATTCTTTGAAGGAGGACTAAATACTGGGTCCTGAATTACTACTGTCTTCTTTTCTTGAGACAGTGTCTCGCTGTGTAGTTCAGGCTGGCCTGGAACTCACTATGGAGCCCGGTTGGACTTTTCACTTGCCATCCTAGCTCAGTTTTCATAGTGTTGGGATTACTGGTACGTGCCACCATGACTCATTTACCCTTTCAGTAGATCCCTCCTCGGCCATCTCACATTAAATGAATAACACGAGGTCAAACAGGACTCTGGGGAAACCTTACAGGACAGAAATGGAAATCAGCAGAGTATTTTCTTCTGTTTTCCCAAAATAAAAGCGCTTTATAGCTGTCATACACTGTAGAGACCTCACACTTACTAAAAAGTTAACAAATGTATAAACAATTAAACAAAAGCCACAACAATCTCAACACATGATGACAGCCATCTGTGACACTGACCTAGACGTTTCTCTATACAGATGCACATAAACATATGTATAGGGAGTCATCTCACTAGCCTTCTTGTGCCCGTTTTGAAGCATCTTTAAATAGCTGACTTGTATATATATTTTTAAATAGTTGACTTCTATATATCTTTTAAATTTTTTTGCTTTCTATAAATGTTTGAAAATAATATAATCTTGACTTTTTTGCTGTTGTTCTGAGACAGAGTCTTTTGTAACATAGGCAGGCCTCTAACTGTCTTTGTAGCCAACAGCAGCCTGAACTCCTGATTTTACTGTTTCTACCTCTCAAGTTCTAGGATTATAGACACATGCCACTATGCCCAACTTTGATCTTGACTTTTTATTTTATTTATTTATTTGTTTTTGGTTTTTCGAGACAGGGTTCTGTGTTGCTCTGGTTGTCCTGGAACTCACCACTGCCCAGCTGATCTTAACTTTTAAAGGTCAAGCTCCTCCTTGAGGACTACCTTTCAGAGAAGATGTTATTCAAGTTGATAAGTGATGGAAGCAACCAACAATCCTACCCAGGTGTGACGCCTATGAACCATAACAAAAACCAGCGTGGTAAGGGAGCTGGGACGTGGTAGTGAACACCTTTAATCCCAGCACTCAGGAGGCAGAGGGAGGTGAATCTCTGAGTTCGAGGCCAGCCTGGTCTACAGAGCGAGCTTCAGGACAGCCAGGGCTCCATGGAGAAACCCTGTCTAAAAACAACAGAACAAAACACAACAAAAGAACTCCCTGAGGGTGCACAGTGGCACTCACAGCTTGGCGTAACCAACAGTTGCCTAACTGGACTTAAGGACTGCTAAACGGGAGGGAAATGAAATCATGCCTGGAACTGGAAACCTAGCCAGCTTCCCAGGGCAAGTGAGATAATGGGTCTTAGAGGAGACTATTACCAATAAATAGTTTATTAAACCAGCAGACTTCCTCTAGATACTTATCTTTATACCTGCACTCTAGATACTTATCTTTATACCTGCAGATCAGTGTTGCCCTCATCCTTGATCAAAGAAGCTTTTCTTTGAAATAGATGGAGACCATTATAAAAAAGTCAAAATACAGAAAAACTGACTGTGTGGTGCCTAGCACCCGTGAACACATCTACAACACAACTCTTGACCCTAAAGCACAGGGAACATCTCGGAAGAGACCAGGAAATCTGCTGTGAGACTGGGTCTCTTAGAAAAAACTAGGAAGCTTCAGTCACGATGCACAACAATATGGTTGCTTAAACAAGATCTGAACAAGGACATGAACAGCCAGGCTAACGTGGAAGGGGGTGTCTAGTGGGTGGGGTGGGGAGGAGGCATGCCTAGACAAAAGAACTACAGGCAGCTAAACATCCGGAGAGTGGAAGAATGAGTCTTCTTCAGGAGGAGTCCCGTAACTGGTTATCCAATACCAAGTGGTCAGCCCTGCAATCACGTACATTCAAGCAACACTACACAGAAGGAGCAGGTTCTGTTTATATGCATATACATATGCAGAGATATGTAGTAATAACAAAGAAAAGGAGGCCATGGATTTGAGGGAAGGGCAGATAGATGAACACTGGAGGGACTGAAGGGCAGAAAGGGAAGGGGGAAAATGATGTAATTATATTTTAAAAAGGGTAAAAGTAAAAAAATAATTCCACTTGTAAAAATTTTAATTAAATAATTCATTTTACATTTATGAGTGTGTTGTGGAATACTAGTTTAAGATGTGTTACATTCATTTATGCTGTGGAATATTTGTTTAATGATGCAAAGAGGTGTTGCATTTATTTAACTCTGTGAAGCTGTGTTACTTTGCCTGCCTAAAACACCTTATTGGTCTACTAAAGAGCTGAATGGCCAATAACTAGGCAGGAGAGAGAACTAGGTAGAGCTGGAAGACAGATAGAATAAACAGAAGGAGAAATCTAGGGAAGAGATTGAGGAGTGAGAAAAGGAGGAGAGGTGGACACCAGGGGCCAGTCACCCAACCACACAGCCAGCCACATAGTAAGAAGGAAAGAAAGATATATAGAATAAAGAAAGGTAAAAAGCCCAGAGGCAAAACGTTGTTAAAGAGAAACAGGATAATTTAAGTTAGAAAGCTGGCTAGAAACAAGCCAAGCTAAGGCCAGGCATTCATAAGTAAGAATAAGTCTCCATGTAAGAATAAGTCTCCATTTGGGAGCTGGGTTGAGGGGCCCCCAAAGAGTAAAATTAAAACAGACAAACAAAAACAACTACATGGGTGTTTTGTCTGCATGTATGTCTGTGTTTTACATGAGTGCTTGGTGCCCTTGAAAGCCAGAAAAGGACATTGGATCCCCGGGACTGAAGTGAGCCCTCATGGGGCTGCTGGGACTTGAACCTGGGTCCTTTGGGAGAATGGGTCAGTGAGGTTAACTGCTGTCCTGTCTCTCCAGCACCTGATTGTGACTTCTGTTGTCTAACAACTTTGTTTTGATGCCCTCAGATACTAAAGTATTCACGTTCTTCTGAAACCTACTGATCCTTCTTTTGTGGTTTTTCCACCCACTTCATCATAAAGATTTCCTTCTAATCTTTTTATATTTGCAAGTCTCCATTTCTGATATTTAGTATAATTAACTTAAAGAGTTGTTCTAACCAATATAGACAGCTTCTACCAGATGAGTAACTTTAAAGTACACAGTAATTAGAATACGGCCTGAACCCGGAACAAGTAACTGTCAAATGAAACTGAACTCTTCTTCCTTCTACACTGTAGGAATACCTAGTTCTCAGAAAACAAACAAACAAACAAACAAACAACCCCCCCAAACCTTCTACTTAACTCTCATTATTTTATCTTACTTCACCACTAAATAATCTTCCTGTATAGTGCTAACTAGTGATGCAGAATGAAGTACCTGCTTTAGCTCAGTAAAAGGAAATCTTTAAACAGGAAATATTTTAAGCTTTATATATTAATGAATTAATAAAACAGTCTCTTTTTTGGTATAAACAGAATTATCAAAAGTAACCAAGAAAGACTAAACTAATCTTTTTGTTAATAGTAGAAAAATTACCTTATAGTCAATTTAGTGAAATTCTATTTTTTAAATATCATTCATTTACAACATGAAGAGTCTGCTGAAGGAAATTTGAGAAATATAGGACACACCAATGAAAAGCTGTTGTATTATTTCGATAAACCACTAATTGAAACTGGTGGCAATCTGTACAGATGGTAAAAAAAATAACAGCTAAACACGATAAAGTATATAGCTTACTGTTTATAAGCACCAGAATAACCAGTTATTTTCCAGTTAAGATTTATTTCTGGATTTGTGTAATCTTGAAGTACATCAGAAAGTAAAAAAAAAGAGCCTTTGTGATCATTACAAACCCAGGAAGACTGTACCGAGAGCCTTGGAGGAAAGCAGAACTCTGCCAATGCAGCAGCAACAGGGTCAACCACTCGGAACTAACTGCTCTCCAAAACTACGCACACCGGGCATGGCGACCAAACACAGAAACATGATCGGAGCACAAAAATAGTCCAGCAAACTCAGAAAGTGTATTTCAATGAAACAAGGAGAAAGGGATAGTACTTTGATCCTGAATGTTTCCAGAGACACACATTCTAAGCAAACAGGATTTGTGGATCATCTACCCAACACTCCTTTTTAAATTCTGAGTCAACCTGAAAAATGACATAATGGTTCATACCTGGCCACTACCAGAAGTTGCCATGTTGCTTTCGGCCACTCCTTGACCTTCATGCTGCCGTTCAGCTTCATGGGAGGCAGCTTCATGCTTGCTCTGAGATGACCTCTGTTAACATGGAGTTAGCGTCATTACGTACAAAATGGTGGATGCTTTTACAGCTCACAGCTTAACTTTACTTCCAAGCTCTTAATGAATCAATTATACAGGCTGACAAAGACACAGAAGTGCACGCTACACTTCCAACTTCCAGCACGGCTTGCAGTCGACTATCTTGGTAAGAGGGAAGAGAAGTCTTCCCCTGAGCATTTGAGCTGCGTAAGACAAAGGGTTTTCTGAGGGTCACAGAAACACATCCTCCACCAGATGTGCTCCTCTCACTATCAGGAATACAATCCTTTTCCGCAAGGTCACATGACTGTGGCATTTAATGGAGCTGCAAATACAGCAGTTAAACTAGCACCTAAGCTTACAAATAGCTCCCGTGTAGGCATACTTTTACAGAGAATATGTGCACATCTGCTAATGTCATATGAAACCAAATGATAAGCTCTTTGAAACTGATAAACAAAAGAGAAAACTCTGCTAATGTAGTCACCATCTGTTATATGAAATAAAAGTGACATATTATACCCAGTAAATGTAGTCATTTCAAAATAGGTAATACAAAGTGACCATTTTGTAAAATAGCATCATAGGGCATAAGAAATAAAATAATCTACCACCATCTTTTATAGAAACTCTTATTTTCTTGCTTTAGGAAAATGCTACTCTAATATAAAGATTATGCTTTAGAAATCTGACATAAAAGTGTATCATTATATTTAAAAATGCTTTCCCTAGAAATTTAACCCTTAAGCTTTCCTAGACTATTTAAAAATATGACTTAAAAAATAACTTTACGTGTACCATTTTCACGATAAACTAGTAACAGCTGTAGCTAAGCAAAAGGGAAGTGATTTGGTAATTCAGAAGCAGAAGACCCAAATCAACCAGAGTAGAAATACCCAGTCTCCCTACGACAAAAACGAGTCCAAGATTATGAAGACCTCAAAGACACGGCAGTGGTGCAAGTGCAGATGTCAATGTGTTTGTAGACATACATCATTACCCGTCTGGCCTAAGCGCCAGGGAACACGGTGCCACTAAACCCAGCCACTAGTCCCTCTTCCTTCTCAGCTCAGTCTAGTAGGACACTGTCAAATAAGGAAAGCAGTAACAACCAAGTCAAAACCCGACGGTGCTATGAAGGGAAGCTGTGAGGCGTATGACGGCAGACAGCGCAGCAGTGCTCTCAGGAAGTGCCGCTGGAATGAAGGCGGATGGCTAGGAGAAAGAATATTCTAGGAAAACCAGGGACCACATGCAAAGGAGCTGGAGCAGGAGGAAGTGTGACTTCTTGTAATTTATCAAAAGGTCACAATATTGCTGAAGTGCACAAGTAAAATGGTGAGCAGAATTAAAGTGGTTAAGGGGACTGGACAGATGGCTCAGTGGTTAAGAGCACTGGTTTCCAGAGGATCCAAGCTAGAGCTCTGGCACCCACAAGGTGGCTTATAACTGTCTACAACTCCAGTCCTAGGGGGTCTGGTGATCTCTTCTGGCTTCCACCGACACACAAGCAGGCAAAGACACTCATACACTTAAAATAATTTAAGCTGGGCCGTGGTGGCGCACACCTTTAATCCCGGCACTTGGGAGGCAGAGGCAGGTGGATCTCTGTGAGTTCAAGGCCAGCCTGGGCTACAAGGCAAGTTCTAGGATAGCCAGAGCTACATAGAGAAGCCCTGTCTCAAAAAAAAAAAAAAAAAAAAAAAAAGGAAAAGAAAAAAGAAAGGTAGTTTTTTTAAAGTGTACTGATTTTGTTGGATTTGCCTTTTCCAAGTTATTCTGAGGCTACCACACATTGTCTTCACTTTCTTTACTTATAGACAGTCTCATGTAACCCAGGCTGGCCTCACACTTGGATTAAGGATCAGTGCAGGCAAATGTCTGAAAAGTTAGAGGCTGGCAAATGAGAATGTCCCCTTGCTTGAGAACTACCATGGAAAGTGTTTCCCAGGTTCTGCTGCCATGGTGCACAGATAGGGTAAGAACTGGTCAGGCTACCTCCCCCTCATACTGGCAGGACAACTGGACGGGGCTGCCCATGTGGTTCTGCAGGCATGCAACTTCAAGATTTACAGCTCATGAAAACTTGCACTGAGAGTCCAGGAAGCCCCTGGGGACATGTGGCAGAGGTAAAGACCCCGCGAGGAGGCCTGAGAGGCCACTCATGAGGCTGGGAAGGCAAAGCTTAAACTGCAATGAAGAGCTCGGAGTGTCAGAGGTGGCAGGACTGTAACATGTCCTGAAGAGAGGGGCACACATGGAACAGAAACAGCCAACAGAGGCTGCATGCACGGCAGGAGGCAGAGCTGGAGGGCAAGGGCAGCGTCTGGAATCTGCCATGCTGGGTTCCCACTTACTTTGGTCTGATCTTCCCTTGCTATCCTCCCAGTCCTTCATGTTGGAATGGGAATGTTTGCTATGTAGCTGAGGTTGGGCCTTGAACTACTGATCCCCCTGCCTCTGCCTTCTGAGTGCTGGGTAACAGGAATGCATTACTGGCTGGGCTACAAAAATAAATAAATAAATAAATAAATAATTAAAAGCAATTCTGCTTAAGCAGTCAAGTGCCACAAAAATGTACCCATTAAGTGTTGAATGAAATGACTTTCAATGAATTTCCCAACCGTCATTATAATCCAGTTTTAGACTAGTTTTACCATTACAATAAGCTTTCTCCAGTCCATCAATGAGTACTACCGTGCCACTGTATGGAATGTACCATTCCTCTCTCCTTATCCCGACTGCTGATGCAGTCAGTTACTTCTCGCCCTTGCTGCATGCCCGGCTCCACCCAGCAAGACAGGCTGTATCTTCCCAAGGTGCTTTCTCTCTTAATTTGTGTCTGATGTTCTGCTACGGGGATGAAGCATTTTCTAATGATCCCTAGCTCACACAATTCCTACAGATAAATGAAAAGGCGGCTGGAAATTGAAGCGGAGAAGGTGGCCGCTAAGGGGGTAGGTGGGCTTTTGTTGCTTTGTTTTGTGACCCAGGTCTCAGTGCAGCCCTGGCTGGCCTCCAACTCAGATTTGCCACACCCTACCTCCTGAGCGCTGGGATCAAAGGTGTGCGCCACCACACTCAACTGTCCACCGGGTTTTTGATGCGCTAGATTTAAAATCTTTGACAAATCCTAAGTGGTGACACATGGCAGGAACATGAATTAAGAGGCTGGAGCTCAGGACTAGAAAAGTAAACTGGATAGCATAAAGACAGCACCTAAAGCCTTCCAACATCAAGTGAGCTAAGTGGAGAAGACGCCAGGGCATGCCTGGGCCTGGCGCTCAGATGAGAAAGCTGGTTCCCCTTTCTTTCCGCCCGTCCCTTTTCTTCCTCACTGATCCCGGACTGAAGCACATCTGTACTCTTGGACCACCGTCCTCCATCACTGTTCTAGACACAAGAGAGGCTGCTGCAACTTCTAGGAAACACCAAGTGTCTACAGTCCTATACCCTGTGTAACGGAAACAGTCTCCTACCCTAAGTGACAGGGCTGAGAAAAAGACGGTTTCTTGAGGCAGGGGCTCATGTAGTTTAGGGGGGTCTTGAACTTGCTACACAGCTGAGGCTTGGCCTTGAACTACTGATCCCCCTGCCTCTGCCTTCTGAACGCTGGGTAATAGAAGTGCATTGTTGGCCTGGCAAATAGATAGATAGGTAGGTAGATAGATACAGATAAGATAGGTAGGTAGGCTGGGCGGTGGTGGCGCACGCCTTTAATCCCAGCACTCGGGAGGCAGAGACAGGAGGATCTCTGTAAGTTCGAGGCCAGCCTGGTCTACAGAGCGAGATCCAGGAAAGGTGCAAAACTACACAGAGAAACCCTGTCTCGAAAAAAACCAAA
>CABHPR010150693.1:0-19549 GCA_902168415.1 Peromyscus melanophrys | reverse complement strand
AGGTAGATAGATAGGGAAGTAGATAAAAGCAGTCGAGTGCCACAAAATATACCCATTAAGTGTTCAATTAAAATGATTTTCAATAAATTTACCAAGCACCACCATAATCCAGTTTTAGAAGACTTTAATCATTACAGTAAGTTCTCTTCCACCTAGTCAATCCATATTACCACTCACAGCACCAGGCAGCAGCTGATCTACTTTGTTCTGTTCTGAGTTTTTGTTTGGGAGAGAGGGTCTCACTATGTTGCCCAGGCTGGTCTTGAAACTCAACTCCCCTGCCTCTGCCCCACAAGTGCAGAGATGACATAGGCCTGTGCTACCTTGCCTAAGTTGTATCTTTATAAATTGTTGTTTCTGGGCATTTAATTTAAAAAAAAAAAAGGTGTGTGCTTTGTGTGTGTGCGCAGTTGTGGAGGCCCAAAGCTGACACTGGTTGTCTTCCGTGAGGTCACCCCCTACTCTATATACTGAGGCAGGGTCTCTCCCTGATTCCACAGCTCACCAATTCGAGCTGGGGTGGCTAGCCAGCTTGCCCTGGTAAACCCATAGATCTATGGCTTTTATGTGGGCTCTGGCTGTCCTAACCCTGGTCCTCACACTTGCATGGAAAGTGCTTTATCCACTTAGCCATTTCCCCAGTCTTCTGGGAATTTTATAAATGGATTTATGTGGTTTATTTTATTTAATAAGTTTTCAAAAGTCATCCACTTTATACTTACAGTAGCCAATTTTAAGTACAGTGTATAGCAGTATCACGTTTGTACTGTCTCTCCTTTAGGGATACAACGAATAAAGCTGCTAGACTAACTTAAAAACCATGAGGTAGGTAATATGACCTCATTTCTTTTAGACACCTGGGAATGGGATTGTTGGGGTAGATGGCAATTTTACATTTGGAGGAACTGCCAGTATTTTCAGGTGCACATTTTACATCTTCAAATACAAATCAAACCCCACAAGTCTGCAACCCCAAATAAACTTGCAACAGAGTTGGAAATGAGGGTTACAGGCCGATCCCAAGAGAGCATATGACAGATATTTTCACCTCCCACCACCTCACTGCATCTCTGGACTCTGCAATGTGTCTTCCATTTGGCTCTTGTGTCCCTTACAATGAAAGTAGAATAGAGAATCATTTACGTATAGAACTGTTAGTGAATCCTGAGTATTCTGAAGGTCTGCAAAGGCCAGAATTTCTAAACTGCTTGACAGTAAGTGTGGATGGTTTTAGACCCCAAATGACCGGTGTGACAGTGAATCTCATTTGTCAATTTGAGATCTGGAATCACCTGGGAGACAGGCCTCTGGGAATGCCTGTGAAGGATTTTATTTATCAAATTAACTGAGTTGGGAAGACCTCTAGTTCTATGATCTTTCTTACCAGAACCTTCTTAAATGTCTAGTAGTTATTAGTGTCCATGCACACTGAAGAGCTGACTAGCTACGAAAAAGTTCAATGAAGTTTGCCCTCTACAGTGACCACAGAATGGGCTAGCTGTGTTTCTTAGAGAAGTTTGTGTTGCTTCCAGAAGCTTGCCAGAGAAGACAAGGTTGGAGGATGGCAGGAGTTTCACCATTAAATATATTTTCAACTAATTCAGCCTTTTTTTTTTTTTTTTAAAGATTTATTTATTTATTATACATACAGTGTTCTGTCTGCATGTGTCCTTGCAGGCCAGAAGAGGGCACCAGATCTCATTACAGATGGTTGTGAGCCACCATGTGGTTGCTGGGAATTGAACTTAGGACCTTTGGAAGAGCAGTCAGTGCTCTTAACCACTGAGCCATCTCTCCAGCCCTAATTCAGCTTTTTATAGAGTATTTCCAGCTTTAATTATACTAGGTCTACTGTGACCTACTCAAAGATCCTTATTCTTGGGGCGGGGGGTGGGGGGGAGTGGCTCAACTTATTTTCTGTTAGGATTGAAATGAGGAACAGCAAGCAGGTGTGTTGAAATGGGAAGCATTTTGGGGCTCACTTGCTTTTTAAAATTTTATTTTAGTTGTACGGGTGTTTTGCCTTCATGTATGGGTGCATCACAGGGTGGAGATGGTGCACACCTTTAATCCAGCACTCGGGAGGTAGAGGCAGGTGGATTTCTGAGTTTGAGGCCAGTATGGTCTACAGAGTGAGTTCCAGGATGACCAGGCATACACAAAGAAACCCTGACTCAGAAAACCAAAAACCAAGGCTGGGTAGCGGTGGTGCATGCATTTAATCCCAGCACTTGGGAGGCAGAGGCAGGCGGATCTCTGTGAGTTCAAGGCCAGCCTGGTCTACAGAGTAAGTTCCAGGACAGCCAGGGCTGCATAGAGAAACCTTGTCTCGAAAAACCAAAACCAACAAAACAAAACAAAACAACTCAAAACCAAACAAACCAAACCCCAACCAAACTACAACAAAAGAATGTATGTGCACCATGGGCAAGCCTGCTACCAATGGAGGCCAGGAGAGGGCATCAGATCTCCTAGAGCTGGAGTCACAGATGGTTGTGAGCCACCATGCAGGTGCTGGAAGTCTGACCCAGTTCTTCTGGAAAAGCAGCCAGGGCTCTCACTGCTGAGCCATCTCTCCAGGCCCCCAGCCTGCTTCTAAACATATCTTCAAGTAACCTGACTTCAGCTCTCTTCAACACTTATATTCACAGGTGCCCCGAACAGCCAGTCTCGGAACCTTTAGGACTCCATGATATACAATGTGGAGTGTCTTGGCTGTGTCATGGCTTTCTTCTCTATAACATGCTATGGTAGCTAAGTCTCATGAACGCTTCCGGAGCCTCCATTTTTATTCCTGTTACTTCCCCTGGAGTTTGTGCCTTCTTCATTCAATGCTTTTACTATCATTTGAATAAGGATTGTGGGATAACCACAAGTAAAGATATTTGATCAATTCTTTTTTTTTTTTTTTAACTATGAATTACATGTAAGAAAAGCTCACCTATAGGGTAATGATAGCCCAAGCTGTGATTTCATTATACAAATTGAGAGCGGGCACTGAAGTGACTAAATTTTAACTGCTGAAAGGTATAAAATGTTTTGGAGCTGGAGAGATGGCTCAGCAATTAAGAGTGTTGGCTGCTCTTCCAGAGAACCTGGGTTCAATTCCCAGCACCCACATGGCAGCTCACAACTGTCTGTAACTCCAGTTCAGGGTATCTGGCACCCTCACGCAGATACACATACTGGCAAAAACCAATGCACATAAACCCAAATCTTTTAAAAAAGTCTCAATCATGTCATGTTAATTACACGCATTTTCTTTTCCAGGAAGAGTTAAATACGTCAACACATAAGGGCAGGTCACTAACCTCTGCTTCAGCTGCTTGGGACTGTAAAAGCTGTCGTACACGAAGTATGTCCTTCTCTATTTGCTGAATTCTGGCTATTCTTCGCTAAAATCAGAGAAGAGAACAAATGAGACGTTCATTTCTTTTTTACGTGTCTTCGTGCACACGCGTGTGTGGGTACCTGTGGGGCTGCCGACAGAGGTGCTGGGAACCAAACCTGGGTCCTCTGGAAGAGCAGCAAGCTCTTAAACCACAGAGTCATTTCTCCAGCCCTAAGAATTCACTGCTGAGTCAAAGAAAACAGATCTGGTAAACTGCAGAGACAGCAGGGGACACAGCCGTGACAGAGCAGTTTGCCTTTATTCTTTTAATTATGTGTGGTTTTGTGCACATGCAATTAGGTCCCCTGGAACTGGAGTTACAGGTGCTTGTGAGCCATATGATGTGGGTGTTGGAAAATGAACTTGGGTCCTCTGCAAGAGCAGTATGTGCTCTTAACTAATAGTCCATCTCCTCATGCCTAATATCTTTATGAAAAACATTAGTGTAAATAATCATTACAGCTACCACCTATCAGCTTAGGGTTATACCAAAACATTTTTATGTACACAGTTACATATGTAACACATTCACACATTAATGACCACTGGGGTCAGTTTGGCTTTTTAAATACATTGAATTCTGTGTAATAGATCTCTAAGTATGTCTAGTAAAACTACAAAAATACATTATATATCAAATTGTGTAGTACATGTACTATGAAAATTGATATTTAAGTTATTTTTAAGAATAAATGATAGACTACAACTTAAATGAATGTGGTGCCATATCCAGAGTGAAGTAAGAACAACTACCAGCACATATCTTAACAAAATGGCCAAAAAGAAGTCAAATTCATCTCTCTTCTGGGATGTAGATCAGAGCCCTGGGATATATCTATTTACATTTGTGTATAACAAGAACTGTCATGTCTGTTATGCCACGTTCTCAAGGATCTCTAAAAACAGAACAACGCAGAGTTACAGGCTAAGAATGAAAATTTACATAAAGCCAATGAATAGTTCTCATAGTTTTTTTTTTTTTTTTTTGGAAACAAGTCTGTTTGACATTGAAAAAATAATTGTATGAAAATTTCAAATTTAAATATGAATGTAAATAGAATATACTTTTGGAAACTGGTTATAGGTTCTTGATTTTAATTCTTAGTTCTGACAGTAACTATCTTTTTCTAGTTTATGATGTACTTGTCATTATCCTGATGGTTCCTGATGAAGACAAATTCTTAATTTTAATCAGTAAAATTCATCAGCCTTATATTTTATAATCTTGTCTTGTTTAAGAAATTCTTTTCTATACAGTATCAGAGATATGTTTATGTATATTTTCAACCAAAAAATGAAAGTTTATCTTTGACATTTCAGTCACTAGTCTATCTGAATGCAATGTGGGTAGGACGGCAAGAACTATATATACTAATTGTAACCTGATAACTAACAGATAGAGAAATACATATATGTATATGCACATAAACTTTAGTTTTCTCCCCAACTAGTTGTGCAACTAATCAACTATGAAATATGTCATGTTACAGGTGTTAAGTATTACTTCAGATATAATCATATTCTAACATAAATCCCACCCCAACCAAGAAGTTATTTGCAACTGTAGCTGCTGGGAGAGGGCTGGACAGTTTTCTTCAATAGAGAGACACTGGGTACATCAGTCACATCCCAGGGCAGGCCCCAGGCTCGGGAATAACTAGTTAAGACCGAAAAGAAACGGCTCTATGGCTTTTCCCCCTTTTTGGTTTTATTTTTGTTTTAAGAAAGAATATGAAGTGGATCTTGGAGGAGTTGAAGGAGACCAAAATATACTGTATAAAAAAAAAAAAAACTTAAAGGCAAAATCAACTTTACAGAATACTAGTATGTATTTATACCATCATACAAATATTAATTTGTCCTATTAGTTGCTATTTAAATACAATCTTTGGGTGTTCTTCCAATATGTCTTAAAAGTTTTTTAGAAAAGCAAAAACAAACAATTCCCTCTGCTCACATTGGAGCAGACAAGGCAGTAGTAAAAGCTTTTACAGGGCTAGAACACTAGGCAGTCACACATTTGTGTGCACACAGAAGTGCTCAACAGTAAGATCAGTTGATGTTCTTCTGACTCGAGTGTGGTTTATTCTCATCCTCACCCCATGCTGTCTTCCCTGAGGGTTTCTTCACGTCTCCTTTGGTTCTCAAACAGGGACTGCTGCTGCCTCTATTTTGAGTTTTTGAAAAACTTCTGAATGTTAACAGAAACTTAGATTACAAAAAATAACACTCTCAAAGCAGCTGAAGTGAGTAACTGCCTGCCAGGAAATCAGCATCTCCCCTGTGATTCTATGCAGAAAGAATACTACCCAAACGACATATGGCAGAGATCTGTCACTACTGGTTACCACGCCCAACAGTCATGAGAAACTGTTATCTTGAAAGAGTGCTGACATAAGACAGGTTGAAGGTGTTTCCTTGATGATGCTGGAGGATGGACTGACGGCCTTGTGCTCCATCAGTCAACTACACCCTGGCTGCACAGATGCTGTCATAAAGGAGTTTAAGCAGCAGCAGCATTGGAGCGTGATGTGTGCAGTAAAGGAATACGCCATTCACCTGTGCTCGCTTCTCCATATCCTGGCAGGTGCCAAGCTGCTCTTCCATTGCAGCCCTGATCTGCCTTGCTTCATATTCCAGTTGTCTTCTTGTCATATCTGTTTGTAAGGAAAACTAAAACCACAAATAACATATTAATTTCTCATTGTTTATTATTAAAACCAAAAAGCACACAAATGTCAATTAAAAACTGAGTAAGTAACTATGTAAGTCACTACACTTGAGAAATCTATTTTGTTCTCCAAGGAATTCTGAGTATGGGCAATAGGCTTAGCTGGCGTCCCTAATGAGATTCAGAGCTGCCTCAAAGTCAAAAAAACGGCTTTAACTTAAACTGTTTCATTGAAAATAGGTAACTGGTCCAATTAAGGTAGGCCTAACTTCTGTCCCCCTGTGATCTTTTATCTGCTGAAGGGGCACCTAATTAGTTGATTTTTGTGGTACTAGGCGTCAACCAGAACCTTGTGCATACTAGACAAACACAGAACCACTGAAGTACACTCCCACAGCCCTGAGGAACTACTTTCAATTATTAAAACTAATATTCTGGACAGCAGATGTAGCTCAGTTAGCAGAGTACCTACCTACCATGTGCTATATAAACTGAGGTGTGTCAGCACAGACCTGTAATCCCAGCCTTCAGCAAGGAGAGGCAAAGAGGATCAGAGGTTCAAAGTCATCCTTGTCTGCACGAGGAGCTCAAGAGAACTGGGCTACATGAGACTCTGTCTCAAACAAATCCAAAACAAAATCCAAAACTAGTATATTATCATGGACAACATGGGGGAGAATCAAAGACAGGTGTTCATTACCCTCAACTTTTGATTTTAGGTAAGGATTAATTTTTGATTTTAGGTAAGGATTAATTGCCTTTGTGTACAGGCTAAATAGAGGAAAAAATTTCCATTTTCAGAATGAAGAAAATGGAGTAAGAAAAAAGCCTGTATCTAAAATAAACATTAATAGCCAGACAAAGTCAACACAGACTTTGGTAAGTACTTCACAAAGAGGGTGTTAACCCATCACTGGTCCTCACACTGAGATAACGGCCAGGCATACAAAAGGATAAGAAAGAGGAAGAATATGAAGTGATTAAAAACAAACAAACAGCAGAGACATTAGGAGCCATGGCGAGAATGAAGAGATGCTGTGGACTGCTCACACCCCTCATGCTGTGTGGAGGGCCTGCTCCAAGTGTGTCTGCCCGGGCACTGCAAACTGCTGTCATTTGAAGTTACCCTCAAACAAAACACTCACGTGCAGAAGGCATTCTCGTAGGCACAACCAAGTGAGGACACGCGACCATGAACCGGTCTGCACGTTATCTATTGATTCAGAGACAAGGTCTCACTATGCAGCCTTGGCTGGCCTGAAGCTACTACAAGGACCAGGCTGGACTTGAACTCACAGAAACCTGCCTACCTCTGTCTTCCGAGTGTTGGGCCGAGCATCACCGTGCTCCACTGAATGTCATTTCTTACTCTCTTTGAGTTTATATTGTTATTTCTCTAATTTGTCCTCCATTTCCCAACCATTCCCGCAAAAATAAAAACACTGAATGTGATATAGCATGTCATAATAATATGGTTTCGAGTTGGAAAGCGGCATGGTATTTTGATAAACGGAAAAATATTTCCACATGGAGTGCTTGTTAACTTGTTTTCCCGATAAGAAAGCAAAGTATAGTAAATGCTTATCAAATACAATCAAGTTTAAATTTACTAATGTTACTAATGGTCCATAATGACTGAGTAGTCTATCTTGTGTATTCTATCAAACATGATTAATGAATTTGACAACTGATCTTTATTTGACATCTGCTCCTCAGATGTAAATATACCAAAATATACCAAAGCCCTTTCTTGATCCTGACAACAGGGCTCTGGATTTTGTATATTCTCCCATCATAGTCAACAATAATAAAACCATGCTGTGCTATCTTTACTCATGAAATTTAAAATCTCACCAAACCCTTCTGGATCCCTTCATCTTCATTCATCAGATGCCCCAGTAGCCGTCTTTCCCTGTTTATGATGTCTTAGTGGCCAGGAGAGTCTGAAGGGCACTGCAGGAAGAGGGCCCTTCTCGTCCTTCCAGGACCCCGACTACTCTAGGCCAGCGAGCACTTTAAGCTTGGAGTTCTAGCTCGGGTACTCAGGAAACCCAGGTAACTATACTCTGGAAGGCTCTTCTTCCGTTTTCACTTTGTGTCTACTGTGTTCTCTCAAAACTGTTCTGAGGAAGTTAACGTCGAAGCCAAGAACACAGGGTATACTGAGACAGTGTCTTACTGCAGCCCAGGCTGGCTTGGCTTCACAACCATCCTCAGGGTCGGCATCCGGAGTACTGCGGTTATGAGCATGAGTCACACCCTTGTCTTATTTTCCCTTTTTAAATATCACATAAGATATTGATGAAACATACAGCCTTGAGATTCTTTTTTTTTTTTTTTTAAGATTTATTTATTTATTATGTATACAGCATGTATGACTGCAGGCAGGAAGAGGGCACCAGATCTCGTTACAGATGGTTGTGAGCCACCATGTGGTTGCTGGGAATTGAACTCAGGACCTCCGGAAGAGCTGTCAGTGCTCTTAACCTCTGAGCCATCTCTCCAGCCCAGCCTTGAGATTCTTGAGATATATTTCAGAAGCTTTCTTTTTCTTCTATTTTTAGACAGGACCTCATGTATCCCAGACTGGCCTCAAATTACTATATAGCTGAAGATGACCTTCAATTTATTTTTTAAAAAGACTTTTTATTTTTATTTTCCATGTATGAGTGTTTTGCCTGCATGTGTATATGCACGGCATGACACACAGGCCAGAAGAGGGTGTCAGGTCTCTGAGACTGGAGTTCTGGAGGGCTGTGCATTTCCATGTGGGTGCTGGAAGCGAATCCAGGTCCTCCAGCAGAGCTCCTAGTGAGCACTCCTAACTGCTGAGCCTTCACTCTAGCTCCAAGACTCGGACTTCTGACACCCGTGCCTCGAGTCCCTGAGTGAAGATCACATGTGGGGAACAGAGGACTGCCTGAGTATGCAAAGTCCTGAGTGGATGTGTGTTGTTAACGTGGGCACGGCTATGTTAAGGCCCCCACAGCCTCAGAGACAAGGGAAAGGGCAAAGTCTTCCCTCCTGGTCTGAGTGTGAATGCTCACCACACCTTTCTCCCTCTGGATGTTTACAGCCTGAAGACTGCTCCACTACAGAAACTGCTCCTACTAAACCTGCCTTCTTGTTAATGTTATGACTTCACCTCCTTGTTTAACATTACATAATAAACATGCTGAGTTTCCAGGGTGCTGTTCCTCCATCAGAGAACCAGCCCACCATTTCTGTGTGTCCATGTGTGTTTGTCTTTTCTTCATTCACCTACTGCCTCAGTCAGGCCTCTCTCTGGAGCTGTGCTGGACACAGCCATTAGAGGCATGTACTACCATATACAGTTTATGAGGTGCTTGTGGTTGACCCAGAGCTATGTGCATGCTGGGAAATAGAGATGTACCCCAACTCTGAGAAACATCTTTAATATAGGTTATCCCACGAGTAAACGTTATCACAGTGAGGGACAAGCCTACAGGATTATTGTATTTTTTTTTTAACATTTATTTGTGTGTACGTGCGCATGTGCAAATACATGTGCTCGGCACAGCACGAATGTGGAAGTCAGGAGACAATTTGTGGAAGTTAGTTTTCTCCTCCCACCAGATGTATTCCTGGGACTGAACTCAGGCTGCCAGCCTGGCATAAGCCCCTATACTTGGGGAGCCATCTCACTGGTCTCCATTTAAAAAATTCTGAACATGGTGTATTTGCTACAGGGATTCTAGATTCACACAAAAACAGGAAGATCCATGACTTGGCATTTATACCTAGATAGAGTAGGATTCAAATTATCTTCAAGGATATGTTAGTTGTAAAAACTATCTGGCATGATTCCTGCATTGTACAGAAAACCCAAGCAGATGATATAATGTTTCTACCAGTTAAAAATATAGTTGTCTAGTGAATCTGGATTCAAACTCACGGGGGATTAAAATAAATATCTGTTGGTACACAATAAACTTTTATCTTCTATTAAAAACTAATTAACAAGCTGGTATGGTGATGCAGGCCTGTAATCCCAGTACTTGGGAGGATCAGGTTCTCTTCAGCTATATATTAAGTCTGAAGTCAGCCCTTGGCCACAAGAGACCCTGTGTCAAAACCAGATACAAAATCCACAAAGACAAACAAGACAAAACAAGACAAAAACAAGAAATGCTTATTAACCATTATATATTTTGGTTAATAGCTAATTAAAACACATTACATTTTATAAATCATTACAGATGCAGTTATCTCAAATTCCTCATAGATAACCTGAGTACTTTTAAAGAGCAAGTTACTTAATCCAAGTTGTGCTGCCCAGGTACTTACGTTCTCAGTTAAAGGCAGGCTATCTATTCTTTTCGTGAGGTTCTGAAGTTGGGCATAATACCAGTCTTTTTCCTTTTCTTCTTTGTCAAGATCAGCAAGGAGTAATGATCTATGTTTAAAAGATAGGTAAATTCAGTTCACACAAGCTACTGCATGTTCCTAAGACTAACTCTCCAGTCGTTACTGTAAAACCATAGTGAGCCAGAGTGAACAACAGCACAAAACTTACTGACGTGGATTCTGTGGTAGGACTTACGGTATTATATTCACTGACAGGAGTACCAAATGTGTTCCTTCCCTAAAAAGACGGTTCTCAACCTGACCAGTAACATGCTTCAACCAAAGGCTTTCCTCCATACAGTCAAGAGGTAAGTGAACGGTGTGGACAGAACAGAATTCAAAGCCAGTAGAAGAATAAACACCACGCTACAGGGGTTGAGCTGCAGCAATGATGCTGGGAAAAGCGAGAAGCCTGGAAGCCACAGCCTGGGACCCTGATGTCAGCTGCTGAGCAACAACACTGGGAGTAAACGTCTCAGCTGCACTCAGAGGAAGCTGCTGTGCAGGAGAGAGACTTAGCTTGGAATCGGAAGGTGAATTTATGTAATTCCTGAAGAACAAGTTCCACCATACACCTGGCCATTATAAACATAAACATGCAACAAAATACTGTTATTGAGATAAAACTCAATAGGACTAAAAAGTACAAGCTCCTTGTTGTTTTGTGTGGCTCTTTTCCCAAAGCAATGGTGTTGTAATATTCTTGTGTTGTTTCCAGAGGTTTTCTATAAAGATGCACAGAATAATGTGCATGATTATATGTATGTTTAAAAACATAAATACTCTATTATTAGCATATACGTTGTCCTATACATTTTTTCACTTAAAAAAATCTACCTTGGGGATCATTCCATATGAGAACAAAAGACCTACTATGTACTCCTTGATAGCTGCCTAATATTCCATGTATTTCATGATACTGATGAGCCCATAAAGGAAATATACTATGGTCAATTCTTTACTGGGGAGCACTTAGGGCCTTTAAATAATCTGCTATTAACATAAAAATTACATGAATGTTTTTATGTACTTTACTCCATACATGTTCAAACATGCATACATGATAAATTCTAAGGGCACATGCATTTTAACTTACTATTCTAGTAAGGTGTTATACTAATTGTATAACCTACAATTTTCATAAATTTAAGTGTATGACATAACTTTTTTGTGTGTGTGGGTTGTTCCCCCCCCTCCCCAACCCAAGACAGGGTTTCTGTGTGTAACCACCCAGATAGTCCTGGAACTCCCTTTGTAGACCAGGCTGACCTCGAACTCATAGAGATCCACCTGCCTCTGCCTCCCAAGTGCTGGGATTAAAGGCGTGCGCCACCACGCCTAGCTATGACACATCTTTTAAAGTCTTACATACCTGAATTACAAACCTCTAGGATATCATCATGATTTTAATTATTTCTCTTGATGTGCATGTGACTAAGTGTTTTTCTGAGTCTGCAAACCTCCCTTCTCTGTGACTGCTCCTCACTCTGAGGACTTCTACATGGGATGCAGTACTCAGTCACTACTCTGGGACTGCTCCTCACTTTGAGGACTTCTACATGGGATGCAGTACTCAGTCACTAGGTTGCATATGCATTTTTTTTTCAATTTATCACAATTTATATTATAATAGTTTCATCATTTGGAAAATTTGGATTTTCATGTAGTCAGACTTGTGAATATTTTCTATTATGGGATCTGGAATTTGGCCACACACAATGATGCTTCCCACTCTGATGATACATTATTTTAAAATTCTGTTTGGTGTTTCCTTGAGAAACAATTGTAACAAGTTCAAATGTGTGTAGAAGGTTTTGTTCTTGCTAAGAGCATCTTTCCTGAGAAACAATTTCAAAGATAAGCACCCTTAATCACAAAAAATAAATCGGTAGGAACTGGTAAGAGACAAATGAGGCCAAAGCAGGAGCCAAGAGCATTTCCCCCTGAGGATCAGAGAAGCTGAGAGAAAAGGAGCATTTTTATTGCAAACCTGTACTACTAATAGCTGCTAGGCTTACTAGTACTTGCAGTAAAGGCCATTTTAAAAATTGCTTTCTCTAAAACTCTGTTAATAATATTAGTACCAAAGTAAGTTCCTAGGAAGGTCGATATGCTCACATGTAATGAAAAGGAGCAAAGACGTGGGAGATCTTAGCCCTAGTTCTCTCCTTCTGGACCAGGTCAGTGTTTGGGTCACCCAGGTTCAGGGTAGAAATAAAGAGCTCAGCACCCCTCCTCGTCCACACAGCCAGCCTGACTTTCACAGACCTCTCTCTCTCTCAGGGAAACATGCTGCATTCCTTCCTATATATAATTATTACAGTATGGCTTTATTTTATGTATATGTGCGTGTTCCTAAGTGTATGTGTGTACCACGTGTATCCAGGAGCCTATGGAGGTCAGAAGAGGAGCTGTAGCCCCTGGAACTGGAGTTACAGCCAGTGTAATCTGCCATGTGAGTGCTGGGAACTGACCTGGGTCTTCTGCAAGTCTCTAAGTGTTCTTAACAGCTGAGCCATCTTTCCCAGGCCCTGTGTTCTATATATAATCTTAATATTCAGTTTTCACAAGCATCATATCAGTGTTTTACAAAAGAACTTGACATAAAATCTGTTGACTTGCCTAAGGTCATAAAGCTATTATATAACATACATGTTACCATTTGAAGGTCTATCTAACTTTTAGGTAGACAAAGATAAGGTACCATCTGGGCAGTAAGAGTCCTCAAATACCTAGGCCAGGCATGGTAGTGCATGCCTTTAATCCCAGCACTCGGGAGGCAGAGGCAGGTGGATCTCTGTGAGTTCGAGGACAGCCTGGTCTATACAGTGAGTTCCAGGGCAGCCAGGGAAACTCTGTCTGGGGGTGGGGGTGGGGGTAAGAAGTAGGAAAATAAAAAGATATTTAAAACAGAAAATGCTCTATAGGAGCAGGCTGTATCATCTGACATCAAACCCCCCTCTGTATCTTACATTACAAAACATCATCAAGGTGCGTCCATGCACATGCAGTACTTACTACATAAGGAACAGATGTTACCTTTCTTTTTCAAGCTCTTCCAAATATCCAGTACTTTCTCTGCTTCCATTTACAAATGCTCTTCTTGGGAATGACCCCATGGGAACAGGACTGCACTCTCCTGAACGGCTTGATACCGATCCTTCCCGACTTCCATAGGAGCGAAGGGACATTTTTGAGTGTAGTTTCACTCCAGGGAAATTGCTATCTAAGTTAAATTCTAAGAAGAGACAAATTCGTATGTAGTAACTGCTTTATGTCATGTAAAACATTCCTAAAGCTATTACATTATTTTAAAAGTGAAGTCTCAGGTTCATATTTTAACTACAAATATATGTGACTGAATAAATAATTATTTAGAAGTTAAAAATTTCCCTGCAAGTCAGCTTGAGCAAGAAGAAAAGAAGCGTATTAAAGGAAATGATACAAAATGTCCATCCCCAGTTTCCTGTAGGCAATACTTAGGAACTCAAAAAGTAATTAGTTTCAATTATTACTAAGCAGGGTCCCTGTCTGACACTGGAATTTTTAGGCAATAAAGTAACAAAGACATTTGAAAACAGATTCTGTTAGAAACGGCATAGGAAAGCTAGGCATCTCCATCCCAGATAGAACACAAAAAGACAATACCCCTGGAATGGACCTGCCACGGAGTCTTGTGAGACATGGCATACTGAAGCATGGTTAGTGACTGGTAGAATGCAATGCATTTTTAAAAAAGCTCAGAACTTTCAAGGAGAAAACTTAAACTCGTACATTTAAAACCAATGTCATGAAGCAGAAACAACAGGCAAACAGCCCTTTTATCTATTTGCATTCAACAGCTACGACCCAGCATGGAGGTGGGAGAGGAAGCTGAGCCCAAAACAGTATTTCAAAAGACTTAAAAACTGTACCTTTAAGACGCTCCAGTAAATCAACCTGTCCAGAAGAAGTCATAGTTTCATCTTCAATACTTCCCTGCAGCTGTTTAAGTACTTCCTATTGAAAAGAGCACAGTACATTAACAGAAAATTCTAAGCAACTTCTTGAAGACATGAATTTGTATTTCTTGGCATTTAAATAGGACCAGGAAGAAAGTCATTCCAGTTCAGGGTGACAACATACCATAAGCTATAATGTACATTCAATATATTACCTATTACTCATTATGTTATATCCCATTAATAATAATAGCAGCATTTGTGATAACAGTGATTATGAGGAGCCTCCATGCAAGACACTTCATGGCACACTCAAAAGGAAGGTAACGGGGGAGGGTGTGTGTGTGTGTGTGTGTGTTATGATCAAACGGCATTATATGTATACATGAAAAGACATAATGAAACAAACCCATTATTCTGTACAATATAGACTAATAAAACACATTATCTGTTAATTTTTTTTTTTTTTTCGAGACAGGGTTTCTCTGTGTAGCTTTGCGCCTTTCCTGGAACTCACTTGGTAGCCCAGGCTGGCCTCAAACTCACAAAGATCCGCCTGGCTCTGCCTCCCGAGTGCTGGGATTAAAGGCGTGCGCCACCACCGCCCGGCTTATCTGTTAATTTTTACAAAAGGTGGAATTGTCATCATTTTGAAAAGTTGACAGCCACAGACTTGCTTGAGCCATCAACAAAAGGCTGTTTAGAACCCACACCTCTCGGGCCTGCATCTTCAGGACCAGGACACAAGTCTGCCGTTCAGTACTGCAGCACACCTGAGCAGTTGCTGGAGCACTGACTGACACTTGGCAGACACTCACGTAACTGCACGCTAGCTGCCCCTGCCCTGATGTCAGGGTCTTCTTTCTTACACAAATGACTTCATAATTAACTTGTCTGTCCGGGGACCTGTAAGCTCTGTCTTCTATTCATGCTCCTTAGTAACTTACTTATACTTCCCATATACTGAAGCATGCCACTCTGGCTTCCTGCTTGGCCTTTCCAAATTTGATTTGGAAAATGCACTCAATGTCTGCACCCCCAAAACTAAAGTCAGTGTGACTCTACGGGAAAGTCATCTACAGAGGCCCTGAAAAGGAATCTGATGCCGAAGAGCCCGTGCAGGGGGGCAAGGGGGGCAGCCCCACTGCTCTGCCTTCATCCTGCTGCTGAGAGCTGAGAACAACCAACCTGTGGTCTGAGTAGGTTGGTACTGGAAAGACTTGGGTGTGACGGTATGAGAGCATCACCACTGTGAGCGTGAGGGACTCATATGGGGACAGCTCCCTCAGGGAGTGCAGGGCATGCCCAGGGTTAACTAACTGTCAACTGCAGGTCACGTCACCTCTTTCAGAGTTTGGAACTATCACCGTAGACTGCCTGTGATGTTTTCCCCAGGGTTCTAATTCTCCTTCTATCCATGGCTACCACTTGTAACAAGTCTTTTAAAAAATCTTATGACAAGATGACCACAGCAGATAAACAAAGCATGTAAAAAAGGAGACCATTGAACACGTTAGTACAGAATGGCAAGAAAGGCTTCTCTCTACCTCTGGCGAGAGAGTTACAACTTTAATACGGTGGACGAGCTGGAGGCAAAGCTCAGTGGTAGAGTGCTTACTTAGGACACACAAGGCCCTAGGTTTGAGCATTAGTCCCTCCCCAAATCCCTATACAAACTGGGTTATTCTGATATTGCTCACATTTTCTAATCTTAAAACTGGTTCACATTCACAACTTGCAATAAAAAAAATTTTTTTTTTAACCTTTGAGGCAAGACTTACAATCTGAATTTGAATCATGGAACCCACATGGTAGAAAAAAATTGACTCCCACAAACTGTCCTCTGACTTCCATATGTACAACATACATGCATGCATGCATGCACAGGAAAATAACTGTGAACAGAAAGTCTCTGTGGCTGGGCACAGCTTAGCAGAACACTTTTTGTAGAGAATGTGTGTCGCCATTGGCTTCATTCTCAGCGCCAAAACCAAAGCCTGGGCACATCTGTTAGAAACACACCGATAAAAGCAACAATGTAAACAAAAAAGGAACCGAAGGTTTTTGTTTTGTTTGTTTTTGTTTTTAGGGTTCTAAGAGTAGCAATTCTGACAAGTATCAGCTTGTGCCAATTCACCTGTTGGTTATCTTTGTTAAGCGCTTTGACTTAACCAATGTCACCGGGCAAAGCTGGACATGCCAACTCTCTCATATCCTTTGCCTTAAGATGACAACATCTAGTGTAACTGTGTTACTTACAGCTTGCAATGAATAGTTATGCCTACTCCCTAACAAAAATAACCCCACTTGTGTTTCTACTTTGAGGCTCAATATATACAGGTACAGACCTTCAGTCCTTGAGGGCTTATCCTTTCCAGCTTTGATCCCTCAAGTTCTTGCCAGTGTGCCTTCAGTCCCAGAAAGAAGCATCATGCTGGAACCAGACAGTCTGCAGCCCTTTGAGTCCGCGTTTTCTACTTTAACATCATCGTCTGTAAGGTGCCTCCACGGTACTGCATGTATTCATTCAGGTTTTTTATTTGGTATAGAAGTATAGAAGTCTACTGTATGAACACACTCTTGGTTTATTCTTTCTTCTCCTGACTGGACATTTGGATGGTACCAGTCTGAAGGCTACTATAAAGAATGCTAGTACGATCATTCTGTACACATATCTAGTGGGCATAAGTACCTATTTCTCTTGGGGTGATTTCAAGTTCAAATGCTGAGGGTTTACCTTGAAAAGAAACTGCTGTAGTGCTGTGTGTGTGTGTGTGTGTGTGTGTGTGTGTGTGTTTAAAACAGGCCCACCAGCAGTGTGTGAGCATTTCAATATTCCATAGTCATGTGAGCAGGAGTAAAATGATCTTTGTATTTCCCTGACGACAGGTGACAGTGAACTACTTTCCATTAGTGCACCTGGCCATTAATCTTTCTTTTTGAATTGTCTTTTTAAATGGGCTATTTAAACCCATTTGCTGTCTACTCGTGTGTGTGTGTGTGTGTGTGTGTGTGTGTGTGTGTGTGTGTGGTATGCTTGTGGGGATTCTGGGAGTCAGTTCTCTTCCTTTGCACTGAGGCAAGGGGAATTCTTCTTTCTGCTGCTGCTGAGCCCGGGAGTCCAGGCTAGCAGGGCCTCGAGCTTCTGGGAGCTGCTTCTCCCGTCTCTGCTCCTCCTCCTACTGAGGAGTGCTGGACTACAGCCTTTTCTTCTGCTTGTACCACCAGGGCTTACTTACCCACTCCATCTCCCCAGCCCCCATGAGATCTTATTGTTTACAACAGAAGTCCTTTATAGATTTTTGAAACAAGTTCTTCTGACAAATATATGTGCAGTGTGGTAAATGATTTTCCTTAGTCAATGATGGCTTGTTTTTCATTTTCTTACTGAAGCCTTCTGGAAGGTAAGTTTTTAATTCTGATGAAGCCTGTATTGCCTAGTTTGATGTCAACTTGCACAAGCTACAGACATCAGAGAGGAGGGAGCCTCAACTGAGAACGCCTCCGTAAGATCAGGCTATAGGCAGGCCTATAGGGCATTTTCATATTAGTGATTGATGAGGGAGGCCCAAGCCCATGGTAGGTAGTGTCATCCCTGGGCAGCTGGTCCTGGGTTCTATAAGAAAATGGGATGACTAAGCCATGAGAAGCAAGCCAGTAAGCAGTACTCCTTCATGACCTCTGCATCAGCTCCTGACTTCAGGTTCCTGCCCTGACTTCCTTTGATGATAAACTGTGATGTGGAAGTATAAGTCAAATGAACCCTTTCCTCCCCAAGTTGCTTTGGTTGTGGTGTTTCATCATAGAAATAGTCAACCTAACTAAGACAAGTTAGTACCAGGATAATGAGATATTGCTGTGATGGATCTGACCATGTTTTAGGGAGGCCCGTGGAAGGACTTTGGAACTTTGGGCTAGAAAAGCCACTGAGTGTCCAAAGTTTGGTAAGCTGTTCTGTGGGAAGATAAGAATGCTGAGGGCAGTGCAGAAGATGGAGGCCTGGCTTGTGAAGTTTTAGAAGGAAGTTTAAAGACTGTATCAGGGCCATTTGTTATTTTTAATTCTGTGGTTCTCGTCAGCTGGGGCTGCAGAATCAGCTGTGATTAGCAAGATACCAAAAACTACTTTGCTTTGCTGGGATACTGGATGCTGTTTAGCTGAGGCTGAGAAATTAGTGGTGACTAAGAAGAGCCCAGCAGGTAAAATCTGGGAAGTGTTCCTGAGAGTTAGAACATTTTTTATGGTAGATAAAATTCCCTGTCAAAATTTTATAGCATTTCTGGCACTTTCTCAATTTTCAAGACATTATTATATTTATGTCAAGAATCTTTGACTAACTCCAACACCTGGACTGCTTCTGTATTACCTCCTACTTTCTGTTTTCTTGATTACCATTTTCTTATTTCTTAAAACTCGACAATACGCCAATGGTGTGTCTATCAGAAAGAGGAAGACTCAAGACGAGCGAGTGTGCTCTTCTTACAGAACTTATCTCCCCGCTGGGGCTGCTCTCTCCCATCCTGCCAGATGCGATGAGTGGTTTGAACTGATTCAGTTTTCAGGTCATTTCAGTCTGATTTGGTTTCCTGAGTATGTCCTTTTTATTTAGATTGAAAACATGGAAGTCTGTTTCCTCGGCCTTTCACCTCCTGCTCTATACAACTCCAAATCCGACCTGTGTCTTGGGAACCAGCCACGCCTGGCCCAGCAGATGCATCCCTGAAACACCTCACTATGGTTTTCCATCTCTGCTTTATTTTCTGGTGGTTCTTACCTCTTTAGCACTAAAAATCCATCCCTTGGAGTTGAGGTTTTTAATCTAGCCCAAAAAGTTCAAAACCTGGCAGATATTAAGTTTCTCTCTCTGTAGTAAGTCCTGCAAGCTAATATTAGGCCTTTTATTCCTTCCCCGCCCCCTTCCTCCAAGACTTGACGTCCACAGCAAAGGCAGCCACGGTCTGCAACTCCTACCTGCCTTCACGTGTGTCCCCTGGCAAAGCTGCCTGTGCCCAGGATAAAGCCAATGTCCCCAGAGAGGAAGATCACCAGTAATCTCAGCCTTGCTTCGCTTTTCTTGATGCTGGGGACTTGTCAGATCATTTCCTTACAATAGTTTAGTAGGTACATTTCAATAGGGATTCTTTCTAAACACAGCCACAGTACATACTCGCACCTAAA
>CABHPR010150692.1:42537-54328 GCA_902168415.1 Peromyscus melanophrys | reverse complement strand
CACGCACACCACTAGGGACCATATCTGCTCTAGTCACATCTCCCATCCACACCCCCTCCCCCATAGCTGCTCATCCCTTCCCTGTGGCATCAGCCTTTCCTCTTGTCATTTCTGAAGTCATACACTTTCCTCCAACAGTCCCTGCTGTACACAGCAGCAGCCAGCAGTGAAAATTCTACTTCTCAAAACCCTTTGGTAGCTCCTACTCCATTCCTAGTAGAAGCCCAAATCTGTATCACACCTAGAAGGCTCTAAAAAAAGATCTGTCCTCTAACGAGAAATCCACTGGAGTCTGCTTAAAGGGTAAAGGAATTTATTAGGAAAGAAAACTCATTAAACAGGATAGGAGAATCGTTGCAGGGTCCTGGAAGCCTGAGGTACTGTCCTCTGCTGCTCTGGCTGCCTGAGTCAGTCCACTCCACCCAATCCCACAGGGGAAAGAGACCAGCCTACGCCGTGGTCTCAGGTCTTAAAGGTAGCTTCCCAGGCTACACCCCAGGGGCAGGTAGTTCAAGGTCATAGGCATGTAGAACAGGTATCCAGCGCACCATCATCCAGGGGCTGTGCTTCAAGGTCATAGGTTGATAATATCCACTACACTGTCCCCACCCTTTTTCTGACCCTATTTCTTAGCACAGGCCTCCTCTTTCACTTTGTTTCGCCTGCAGTGGTCTCCTTGGTCTTCAACTGAACACATACCTTTCAGCCAGGCCCATGGGCTTCAATGTCTTTTGCCTAGGACACTCTTCCAGAATGACTCCATGGCTCACTCCCTTAAGGCCCCCTTGTATTTTTATTCAAATGTCAGCAATGCCTTCCCTGGGTGTTGATTTACAAAATGGAAGCCCCCTTCTACTCCAGCTTCCCTCTCCCTCCCACCTCAGTTCTTCTGGACAGCTCTACCGCTCCCCTTCACGGCTTTGGAAGGCAGCTTTGTCACTGCTTTATCCCTAACCTCTCAACAAATGTTGACCATAAATGAAAGCTTCTGCCATCACGAGTTAGTTTTAGGTCAGGAGAGGGGAGAGAGCTACTGTATTTGTAAACACCAGTGTAATGATTAACAGACAATGGCAGAGGCTGGTAAAATATCTAAGATCAGATGGGAGAAAGGTAGTGGCCAGTCAAAGACTTTTGTGAGCATCTCAATAGTTGTGAAAGTTGAAAGAGGGATCAGCCGAGGGTGAAGAACTCTCTCGGCTAGAGGGTGCCTGGCATGCTGAAAGAAAAGCAAGGAGACCAGTGTGGGTGAGGGGAACTGAAGCAAATGAGGATTGGCTGAATAGGTCACAAACGGTGATGTGGAACCAAATCACGTGGAACCTTGGAGGCCAGGCTAAAGAATTCAGACTTTACCTTAAGAGCAATGCTCTGCCCTTGAAGTATTTTAAGAAAGGGAACATCATCGCAAACATATTTTTTAGGCTTCAATGTGGAGGCTGGAAGTAGGGGACCAGTGAGGAGAGGTCAGATAGGGAATATATTTTGAACATAGAGCCAAAAAGAATAAGCAGATTCTTCTGAAAGGTAGAGCAGATACAAAGTATATTTCAGCATAATGTCTCTTCGTCAAGGAAGGCTCGGGGACTCCGTGTGCTAGCTCCTAGTCCAGGGTCACCTAGTAAACACTTCTAGCCAAGTGTGGCAGCTCATGCCCGTAATCTCAGCACTCAGGAGGCTAAGACAGGAAGATCATCAAAGGTCTGAGGATGGCTTAGGCTAAATAGTGAGTTCCAGGACAGCCTAGGCTATGGAGTCAAATTCTGTCTCAAAACAAAAAAACACATGAATTCCTAGTCACTTTGTCTTCGTTCAAAACTTCATCCTGCTGTCAGCTGTTTAATGATCTCCCCTCATACTCACCAATCAGCTGAGAAGGGACTTTTCTACTTTGTTCACATATATCACCAACTCTCGGCACACAGCGGACACTCGACGTATGTGTTGGCTTAAAATAGAACTCTTTCAAGAATGATCCCTAATGATCCCTACCTCCCTAAGTCATCTGCTTCCAGACTACAAGCTAGAATAAGAAAAGATTCGTTCTTGCTTGGGGGAGAGGGGGGCAAATGTGTAAATTTCCTACTTTGGGGACAATCTGGAGGTCATCCCTCACCTGTCATCCCAAAGGCAGTGGAAGTCATTTAGCTGCTCATCAAACACCAATCCAGTACCAACCAATACTCTTGTCTCAAGGTTCAGATCCTGCAGGGGAAAAGAAAAGAAACACAGATTCACTCAGGGCTCTAATCAGAGAGAACACTGTATACTGTCCAGGATGGGGAAAATCATTGTTTTGTTTGGTAAAGAAGGAAAATCTGCAGCCAGGCTTCTCTCACCAGCTCTTGGAGTCCCGCGATCAGGTCTTCTTCAACTGCTTGGCTGAGCTTCTTCATTTTGCCTTTTTTCTTTACCTCTGCTAGATTGGGGCTGGAGTGGGGTGCAGTACCCTTCTTAACACCTCGCTTCTGCCAATCAGAGACAAGGATCAGTCTGGACATGGCTGGCTGCCTTTCCCTCCCCCCTCATCAGGGCCGGTCTGGGGCCTCACCAAGGTGGCGCTGGAGTCTTGAGGGGGCGACTGGGGATTGTGCCTACCCCTTCGCTGCCTGGTAGAAGAATCTTGGCCGGTGGAGGTCATGGCTGAAGAGCCTTCGCCCCTGGCACGGCTCTAGCAGGGGTGTAGCTGGCGGTGAGGCCCCTGGAGTGCCCAGAGGACCCACATCCCTGTCTCTTTGCAGGCCCCGCCCCTATTCTAGATCGCATCCTTCACGCTGTTCCATTCCCGTGCCTTCTAAACCCCGCCCCTCAAGGCCATCTTCTGCTACCGAGGAAACCTGGTCTCGCCCGTTCCCCTCGACCTCGCTGCTTTTATACGAGTCTCTTTCCTCATCTTGCCTTTTCACTAAACAAGGTAACCTCAGGCTCAATCCGGCTCTTCTAAAACCTACCCTTTCCAATCACCGCCCCCCACCCCTCTACTTCCCAAACCCTTTCATACCTCTAATCCTCGCCCAGAACGCTTGGCTTCTGCAACCTGCCCTCTTCAGCCTATCTCCCTGGATAATCACCGACCCTTCTAGTCCGCCAGGCCAGGCTGCGGCGGCGGCCTCGGCACCACCCTTAAAGACTCACTTAATTCCACCTCCTATCGGGCCGAACTCGCACGTTCCACAGCCTCTGATCTGGCTCGGATCCTTTCACCGTGCCCCGCTGCTCAGGGGAAGCCCCTTTCGAGCGGAATCCATTAGACCCCACCCCCTTCTCCGATGCCTAACGTTTAACCAAGCTCCCTCCGCCAGTCGCAAGCCTCCGCCCCCTTCAAGCTCCCTCCGCCAGTCCCACGCCTCCGCCCCCTTCAAGCTCCCTCCGCCAGTCCCAAGCCTCCGCCTCCTTCCCGCCCGGCCTTCGACGCTGGCCAATCCTTACCCCTCTACTCATTGAGCGCTGCCCCTTTCTCAAACTCCGCCCTTGGCTAGCACCGCCAAATTCCCGGCGACCTGTGTGGCCCCGGGCACCTGATCCCTTCTTTTCCATTGGGCTGAGCGTTTTAATTTGCCCGCCCACGACCAGCCCACAGCACGGATCCTAGTCCGTCCCCAACGTCTCTGGCGAATACCACACCTCTCGCGAGCTCACCAAACTAGCGGGTCGTATTGCGCCTGCGTAAAGGATGACTCACTGGTTCGAGACCCGGATCTGCCCCTAGCAATATTCCCCCCCCCTCCTAGTCCCCACCCCCCACCCCCATCCACTGCCGCCGTTCTGATTGCTATGGCTGCCATTCTCAATTCCAGGCTAGTCATCTTAGGAGCCCTACGGACCGGCATCGATTGTGCTGTGCAGTGATTCGAGAGCAAATCAAAGAAGCTAGGGCGTTCAGAAAGGACGTCTTCTCGGGGATTCCTGCACTGCGCTTGGTGATGACGTAGCTAGGGCAGGCAGGTGACTAGTCCGATATAAAGGCTAGTGATAGCCTACGGACTAATAAGGACTATGGCTGCTGGCAGCCAAAATGAGAGTGATGATAAGTGTTGAGAATTTTCTGAGTTAGTAGTCACGACGATGGTACTCAAGAAGCATCTCCGAATGTTAGCTATTAACATTCTGCGAAAATGGTTAGTGCACTGAAGGAGTCGCTAAGTGGCACACCTTGGCAGTAAGCCACGCCTCTGTGATGTCGTTCGCTTTGTTATGGCTGCTTTGCAGACAACACGCAGAGGGACTTACACATACGATCTTGGACAAGTCACAGCTCTGTCCTCAGTGTCCTTATCTGTAAAATTGTGATGCTAGTACCAAGGCTAGAATGGACTTGGAAGGGATGTTTCTCCTGGATGGCAGCTCAAGCTACCTGCCACCTCCACTGAGTAATCAAACAAATAGCATGTAGTGGACGGGGGGGGGGGGGGGGGGGGGAATTGTTCCCATGACTCTTTGGGACTCCCACTCTGTGTCTAAGTATCAGGCCCACAGGAGGCCAATTTGTCCTGATCTCCTCCTCATTTTCTCCCATTTCCTACTGGGCTGTACGCTGAAGCTGGAAAGAAATTTCTGGAATTCTGCATCACTGACTAGCAAATAGATTGACAATCCCATAATCCAGTAGCCAGACCCTCTGACCCTCTTGCAAATGTCAGTTTGAGCCTCCCCCATAGCCTTAAGGGCTATGGGTCTAAATCTACACACACTAAGGAAAATATATAATGAAGAATATTCTGGGGCTGTGATGCCTGCAAAGCAATATATTAAAGATTCTTATAAACAGGGAAGTCTCATTTCCTGTACAATCAGAAGAGGTTCCTGTACAACAGGAGTCAGCTATCTTATAAACGGTCAGATAGAAAATAAAGGCTTTGCAGCCACATATAATTTTTTTTTCTTGGTTTTTCGAGACAGAGTTTCTCTGTGTAGCCCTGGCTGTCCTGAAATTTGGTCTGCAGACCAAGCTGGCCTTGAACTCAATCCATCTGCCTCTGCCTCCTGAGTGCTGAATTAAAGGCATGTGCCACCATGCTCAGGATATTTTATTTATTTTGCCTGTATGTATGCCAGTGCCTAAGGAGGCCAGAAAGGGGCGCTGGATCCTCCAGGAGCTGCGGTTAGAAGTGTTTGTTAGAGCCATTTGATGTGGTACTAGGATTCAAGCACTGAGCTATCTCTTTAGCGCAACAATCATTTAAAACACTGGTTCTCAACATGTGGGTCACGACTCCTTTGCCAAGCTTCTATCTCCAAAAATATTTACATGGCATTTCATAACTGTAGCAAAATTACAGTTATGAAGTAACAATAATTTTGTGATTGGGGGTCACTACAACATGAAGAATATATTGAAGAGTTGCAGCATTAGGAAGGTTGAGAAGCACTGATTTAGGCACACAGTGTGGCTCCCCCCCCCCACAGGGTTTCTCTGTGTAGCTTTGTGCCTTTCCTGGAACTCACTCTGTAGTCCAGGCTGGCCTCGAACTCACAGAGATCCGCCCGCCTCTGCCTCCTGAGTGCTGGAATTAAAGGCAGTGCGACTTTTAATGGTCTCCGCTGCAGAGTTCTTGGTTTCCTTCATCTGGCTGATTTCTTTTCCAGAATGAAGGCAAATGTGCTTGGATAGTTTTATGTCAACTTGACACAAGCTAAAGTCATCTGAGAGGAGGGAACCTCAATTAAGAAAATGCCTTCATGGGCAGGCATCTCCATGATGGGTAAGGTGACCTGCTGACGTCCCATGCAACCTAAGTCCGAAGCTCATTTATTAGTAAAAGGGGGACCTATAGGGCCCTGCCCCTCCTTTGGGTAACTGTTGCCTTGCTTGCTGACCGTGACCTTGATATCTTCCCTATGATATTTCCCTCCCAGGTTTCAACCTCCTGAATGCTTAAGGGAAGTTCCCTGTCTGTGTATCCTGCATAATGGGCATTAACAGCTTAGATGCAAGATTGTAAAACATCCATAGCGAACTTCTGCCCTCCGGGGTTCTCCCATTGTGCTGTAAGCCTGTATTTAAGACCTCCTCCCAGCCAGGCGGTGGTGACACATGCCTTTAATCCCAGCACTCGGGAGGCAGAGGCAGGTGGATCTCTGTGAGTTCGAGGCCAGCCTGGGCTACAGAGTGAGTTCCAGGAAAGGCGCAAAGCTACACAGAGAAACCATGTCTCGAAAAAACCAAAATAAATAAATAAATAAAAATATAAATAAATAAATAAAAACAAAAACAAAAAAAGGCATGTGCCATAACCAAAAAACAAAAATTAAAAAAAAAGAAAATGCCTTCACTGAGCTGGGCATGGTAGCACACGCCTTTAATCCCATCACTTGAGAGGCAGAGGCAGGTGGATCTGTGTGAATTTGAGCCTGGTCTACAGGATGATTACACAGAGAAACCTTGTCTCAACAAACAAACAAAAACCAAAATCAACAAAAAGACTAGACACAAACCCTCATATCAAGGCTGGGTGAGGTAACCAGTAGGAGGTAAAGGGTCCCAAGAGCAGGCAAAAGAGTCAGAGATAGCCCCACTCCCACTGTTAGAGTCCCACAAGCACACCAAGCTACACAACTGTCATGTATATGTAGAGGACCTAGTGCAATCCCACGCAGACTCCAACCTCTGTGAGCCCTTATGAGCCCTGCTTAGTTGATTCTGTAGACTGTGTTCTCCTGGTGTTCTGGCTCCTACAGTCCTTCCTCCCCCTCTTCTGTGAGGTTCCCTGAGCTCTACCCAATGTTTGGCTTTGGGTCTCTGCATCTGTTTACATCAGTTGCTGGTTGAAGCCTCTCTGAGAACTGTTGGGCTAGGCACAGATCTGTTCTTCTTGCTGGCCATAAGGCATTTTCTTAATTAGTGATTGATGTAAAGGGGCTCAGCCCATTGTGTGTGGTGCCATCCCTGGGCTGGTGGTCTGGGGTTCTATAAGAAAACAGGCTGAGCAAGCCATGGGGAGCAAGCCAGTAAGCAGCACTCTTCATCAGCTCCTGCCTCCGGGTTCCTGCCCTGCTTGAGTTCCTACCTGCACTGCTTTTGATGATGAACTGTTTTATGGAACTGTGAGATAAATAAACCCTTTCCTCCCCATGGTGCTTTTGGTCATGGTGTTTCATCCCAATAATAGTAACCATAACTTAGACAAAAATTGATACCAGGAATGGTATATTATTGTGACAGACATGACCATGTTGTTTGGAGAGGGTTGTAGAAGGACTTTGGAATTTGTGGCAAGAAAAGCCATTGAATGTCCAATGCTTGTTGAGCTGTTCTGTAGGAACTAGGAAGATAAGAATGTTGAGGTCAGTGCAGATGATGGAGGCCTGGTTTGTGAGTTTCAGAGGGAAGTTTTTTGTTGTTTTTTTTCAAGACATGGTTTCTCTGTGTAGCCCTGACTGTTCAGAGGGAAGTTTAAAGACTTTATTTGGGCCATTTGTTATTTTGAATTAATCCTGTGGTCTGGTCAACTGGGGATGAAGAATCAGCTGTGATTAACAAGAGACCAGAACTACTAAAGTGAATCCTTGGCTTTGCTGGGATACTCAAGGCTGGTCGGCTGGAGCTGAGAAATTAGTGGTGTGGGAAGTATTTCTTCAGAGTCAGCACACAGGCTGTGTTCCGGAGGCAGCCAAGGTTATACCTTGCACTAACAACTGAACTTGGTAATGTAAGCATCACCCAGGTGGTACTGGTTTTGAAGGCATGAAGGGGTCATGGAGAGCAGCTGAGGCTTGGCACTGTGAGAAGCTAGGAGAGGCCACTGGTGAAGGTGCAGCCTCAGTGGCAGTTGAAGGTCCAGGACTGAAGGGACCATGCAAAGAAATTGAGGCTTTGCACCATGAAGGAAGCCTACGAGAGGCTATTGGTAAAAGTGCAGTCTAGTTGCAGCAAGAGATCCCAGCATTTTGGAGATGCCTGTCCCATGGGATGACCACCAAGAACAGCAGCAGTGGAGTGGAGCCAGCCGGAGCCTAGAAGACAAGCTGTGTGTGCTGCAGAGGGCGGAGCCAGAGAAGTAACCCAAGTCCCTTGGAGGAACACAGAAGATTGTAAGTGAATCCCAGGCATTGGACATTGAGTGATTTATATTTTTGGAGTTTGGTTTTGCTTTGATTTAATTGTGACCATGCTCTGGTTTTCATCCATTGAATTAAAGTATTTAATTTATTTTTGATTTTACAGGAGCCCACAGTTGAGAGACTTTGACTTTTTAAAGGCTTTGGATTTTAAGAGAGATTGAGTATTTTAAGGAGAATGAACTTTTAATGTGTTTAAATTTGTAAAGATTGTGCAGTTTTTAAAAGATATATTTTTTTGGTTTTCCAAGACAGAGTTTTTCTTTTATTAATTAATTAATTAATTTATTATTATTATTATTTTTAAATTGGTTTTTCGAGACAGGGTTTCTCTGTGTAGCTTTGCGCCTTTCCTGGAACTCACTCTGTAGCCCAGGCTGGCCTCAAACTCACAGAGATCTGCCTGCCTCTGCCTCCTGAGTGCTGGGATTAAAGGTGTGTGCCACCACCACCTGGCTCAGAATAAGATTTTGTGTATGTGTGTGTGTGTGTGTGTGTGTGTGTGTGTGTGTGTGTGTGTGTGTTCATGTGTGCGTGCACGTGGAGGCCTGAGGTCAACTTTGAGCATCTTCACTTTCCACCTTACTTTTTTTTTAAACTGCTTTCCTATTTGTGTATGTGTGTCTATGAGTGTGGTTTGTGTGGTGTGTGCATGTGTTCAAGTGCATGCACCTGTGCACATGTGTGGAGGCCAGAGGAGGTTGTCAGGTGTTATATGTTACTTTCTGTCTCCCTTATCCCTTTTAGACAGGAGTTCTCCCTGGATCTGGAATTCATATTTTTAGCTAGGCTAGCAGCCAGTAGCTCCAGTGATCATTCTTCCCCGCCCCCCCCCCCAACCCCAACACTCAGGTTACAGGCATTCATGGAATCAGATCCACCCAGCTTGTCTTAGGCGTGCTTGTATCCGAACCCAGGCCCTTATGGTTGTGCAGAAAGTACTCTTAACCATGAAGCTGTCTCTCCAGCCCCTTCCATCTTATTTTTTAAAAGAGTTGATTTTTTTGGGGGGTGGGTTTAAGACAGGGTCTCTCTCTGTAGACTAGGCTGGCCTCCAACTCAGAGATCAGCCCATCTCTGTCTCCTGAGCGCTGGATTAAATGTGTGTGCCACCACCGCCCAGTGAGACAGTCTCACCTGAGCTTTCTGACTGAGCTATACTGGCTGGCCAGCAGGCCCCAGGAATCCTGTTTTTGCCTACCTGGTGCTGAAAGTACAGGTACATGGGACACTTAGCTTTTTTTTTCTTTTTTTGGTTTTTTCGAGACAGGGTTTCTCTGTGTAGCTTTGCGCCTTTCCTGGAGCTCACTTGGTAGCCCAGGCTGGCCTCGAACTCACAGAGATCAGCCTGGCTCTGCCTCCTGAGTGCTGGGATTAAAGGCGTGCGCCACCAACACCCGGCGACACCTAGCTTTTTTAAACTGCATTTTATTTATTTTGTTTATGGATACGTATACATTTGTGCATGCTCGAGTGTGCCATACCATGCTTGTGGAGGTCAGAGGACAAATTGTGGGAGTTGGTAGGAGAGATTCTACCATGTGGGTCTCAGGGACTGGAGTCAACATCATTAAGAATTTGTGGCTAGCACCTTTACCTGCCAAGCCTTCGCTGTAGTCCCTGGCTTTAAAAACAAACAATCGGTGTGAGTTCGAGGCCAGCCTGGGCTACCAAGCGAGTTCCAGGAAAGGGCAAAGCTACACAGAGAAACCTTGTCTCGAAAAACAAAAAACAAACAAAAAAAAATCAGGGTTGGGGCTTTAGCTCAGTGGTAGAGCGCTTGCCTAGCAAGCACAAGGCCCTGGGTTCGGCCCTCAGCTCCGGGGTGGGGTGGGGGGAACCAATCACAAGCATGGGTTCTGGGGGTCCAACTCGAGTTTTCGTGCTTTCACTACAAGTACTTTACTGCCTGAGCCATCTTTCTAGCCTTAGGATGAGGTTTCTTAAGCATTACGACAGGTTCCTAGAAAGAACTTGAACGGTCAATTTCCAAGTCATCTAGGTGTTTTCTGTATAGGTGCCCTGCTTATGCTCACAGAGACATCAAAATTGGTATACATTAAGCCGGGCAATGGTGGCGCATACCTTTAATCCCAGCACTCGGGAGGCAGAGCCAGGCGGATCTCTGAGAGTTCTAGGCCAGCCTGGTCTACAGAGCGAGATCCAGGACAGGCACCAAAACTACACAGAAAGAACGGCCTTGTGCAAACCCTGTCTTGAACCCCACCCCCCCAAAAATAGATTGGTATACATTGAGGGCTGGGATGAGAGATGTAGCTCAGTTGATAGTGCTTGCCTAGCATGCATGAATCCCTAGCTTTACACATCTGTAATTCCAGCACTTGGGAGATGGAGGCAGAAGGCTCAAAAGTTCAAGGTCATCCTTGGCAATATAGTAAGATCAAGGCTAGTGTGTGCTTTAAAAAAGTGATATTCGCTGGGCGTTGGTGGCGCACGCCTTTAATCCCAGCACTTGGGAGGCAGAGGCAGGCGGATCTCTGTGAGTTCGAGGCCAGTCTGGGCTACCAAGTGAGATCCAGGAAAGGAGCAAAGCCACACAGAGAAACTCTGTCTCGAAAAAACCAAAAAAAAAAAAAAAAAAAAAAAAAAGTGATATTCATGCACAGTTTCAGATGCAGGAATTGTTATTGATTAAGCTAAATATTATGTTATGCTAGTTGTTATGAGAAACTCAAGGGCTTAACAAGTGTTTATTTTTCTCCTCATATAAAATACAATCAGAATGTTTACTGCTGGTCATTTATGGACCCAGAGAAATATCATTTTATGACTTACTTTCCTCTACATACTTGGAGTTCTCACTATTTAGTTGGTAGATGGTGAAACGGAGAACAAGAGGCTTGCGTGAGAAGCTTTTGTGGTCCAGACCTAGAAGTGGTAGACGACACTTTTACACATATTAAAACTCAATTTTGGAAAATAATTCTATTTTTTTAAAGATTTATTTATTTATTATGTATACAGAAGAGGGTGCCAGATCTTATTACAGATGGTTGTGAGCCACCATGTGGTTGCTGGGAATTGAACTCAGGACCTCTGGAAGAACAGTCGGTGCTCTTAACGTCTGAGCCATCTCTCCAGCCCGGAAAATAATTCTATTGGCTTAAAATCACATTTGTTTACTTTTATGCAGTGCTGGGGAGGAACCCCAGAGACTCATGCATGCTGGACAAGTGATTTGCCACTGAACTATACCCTCAGCCCTGGCACAGAGTTCTTCTACTGCAAAGATAACTTCTCAGAGTTCAAGTTCTTGTTTCCTGTCTGGAGTCAGGAGAATGATTCTGTTAGTTAGTAAGGCAGGTTTCTAGGAAACTAAGGAGTTGGAGACATTGTCAAGGGAGAGAGAAGGGTAGACAGAGTTAAGATTATTCCTTTGAAGGCCAGAAGAACGGCCTTGTGCAGTTAGTCAGGCCAGAGGATTACAGCATAACAGACCAGGTGTCCTGTATGACACCATTAACCCAGAGGGTTACAGCTCATATAGATAGATGTTCCTCATGTCTCCTCCTTTGGGGCTCCATACAGGTTAAGGCAAGGCTTTCAGGATAATGCCATGGCCAGGCTAGCTCCAGAGAACCCAATCAAATTTTTCTGTTTCTGATCCTCTTGCTTCTGACTCCCAAGTGCTGGAATTACAGTCATTTGCCACTATGTCTCTCGGTGTGTGTGTGTGTGTGTGTGTGTGTGTGTGTGTGTGTGTGTGTGTGTG
>CABHPR010150692.1:9969-42527 GCA_902168415.1 Peromyscus melanophrys | reverse complement strand
GTGTGTGTGTGTGTGTGTGTGTGTGTGTGTGTGTGTGTGTGTGTGTGGCTAGGGATTGAACTCAGGGCTTAGGCAAACACTGTCAACTGAGATACAACCCCAGCCCTTTCAAACACCTTCTTGCTTATGGATCTATACTATTGATTACTAGTAGTTAACACTGCTAATCAGTCCTGTGGTTTCTTAAATCCTGGCATGTGCTTTTTCAGTGAGCTGCATTCCCAATAGAGTATTTCTAGAGAAAGTCAAGCTGGGAGTTCCAAGAAAAGGTCAGATCATAGATTTCTGTAAATGAGTAAAGAGTTTCTTTTGTAGAAAGAAAAGGGGACTGGAGAGGTGGCTCAGTGGTCAAGAGCACGGGCTGCTCTTCCAGAGGACCTAGGTTCAATTCCCAGCACCCACATGGCAGCTCACAACTGTCTGTAACTCCAGTTCCAGAGGATCTGACACCCTTACACAGACATGCATGCAGACAAAACACCAATGCACATAAAAGAGAAAGGAAAGAAAGGAAGGAAGGAAAAGGGGTTCAGAAAAATATTTTCTATATAGTCTGGTCAGATATCCTGGTGCATTTAGAAAGCCAGGCTTGTTGTAAAGGTCAAGACAGGGAGCCTTGTGAGACATCATCACATAGTAGCCACACAGTAAGCAGGAAGGCTTCTGCCAGGTGAAGCCCTAGGTCCATAGGTTCATACATAGGATTGGCAGGGTTCAAAGTAGAGAGTCAACACAGGTTCCCTGTAGTCGGAAGGTCCCAGGAAACCTTCCAACTACAGTTCCCTGCTCTTAGTTCTGATGGGATCTTGCTGTGTAGACCAGGCTGACTTTGTTTGTTTGTTTGTTTTGAGACAGGGTTTCTCTGTGTAGCTCTGCCTGAGTGCTGGGATTAAAGGCGTGTGCCACCACCGTCCTGCCCAGGCTGGCTTTTTGCAATCAATTAATTTGATGTGTATGGTGGTTTGCCTACCTGTATGTCTATATTCTGTTTGCATTCCTGGTGCTGAAGGAGGCCAGAAGAGGGTATCAGATCCCCTGGAAATAAAGTTAAAGGTGCTTGGGCATCAAACCTGGGTCCTCTGGAAGAGCGCCAGTGTTCTGGCCTGCTGAGCCATCTTTCCAGCCCCCTCCCTTCCCTTTTTGTTTTTGAGACAGGGTTTCCCTATGTCGCCCTAGCTGGCCTAGACCAGGCTAGCCTTGTATCCATAGAGATCTGCCTGCCTCTGCCACCCAAGTGTGGGGATTACAGTCAAGCATCACCATGCCCTGCTGAGAAAGAACTTCCTGAACAAGTTCCAAACAAGTCTGTGTTGCAAGGTGGATCCCGGGTTCCTGCTGATAGCACAGGGTGAGGCAGGAGATTGAATAGGACTATTGTGCCAGGCAGTGGTCAGGGCTTATTGCTGACAGGGAAGCAAGAGCTCCACATGATCAGAGTTCCTGAAGGAGGTGAGTATGGCAATTTCTACAGAGAAACATCAGGTCGGTACAAGTCAGAAACGAGTTTATTACAAGTGGGCTCTATTTAAGATGCTTCATGGAGGACAGGGAGTTAACCCAGTGGCATGCCAGGGATGTTCCTGCCTGAGGTCCAGACAGGACCCACAAAGTGGTTAAGGCTCACATAAAGGGTGGGTGGTACAGGAGCTTTTTAATTGTGTGTGGCCCAAGATTCCTAACTGGGCTAAGGTCGGGGCTGGTGCGCCTATCCAGGATCAGAATGGATTTCCCTGTGGATCATTAGAAGGCTCCCTTCCGGGTGTAGTGGCTCATGTCTGAAGTCCCAGCACCTGTGAGGCTGAAGCAGGAGGATTGCCACGTGTTCGAGGTCAGTCTGAATACATCCGGAGCAGAAAGCCAGCCTGGGTTACATACAGAGTGAGACCCTGTGTCAGAAAAATCGAGAAAAACAAAACAATTAGGTGGAAGCTTGAAGTACACAGCAAGTAAGAACAGGAAGCGAGAGACGGGGAGACAGGGAATAAGAAAGGCAAGAGAGCGGGTGGTGGTGGCGCACACCTTTGATCCTAGCACTCGGGAGGCAGAGGCAGGCGGATCTCTGTGAGTTCGAGGCCAGCCTGGTCTACAGAGCAAGATCCAGGACAGGAACCAAAACTACACAGAGAAACCCTGTCTCGAAAAAACAAACAAACAAACAAAAGAAAGGCAAGAGAGAGGGAGGAGTAGAGGGAAGAAGAAGGGGGAGAGGGAGGGAAAGAGGGAAAGAGGGAGATGGAAGAATGGAGGGAGGGAGAAGGAGAGTGCTTTCTCACACACACACACACACACACACACACACACACACACACACACACGAGTGAACAAGAGGTCTAGGTCTGTAGAGTCTCAGCTGGCCTGTGCTTTCTGCACTCACTCCTATGAGGGGGGTGAACCTGGGATCTCTGATCAAGATAAGGCCAGGAACCTATGTAACAGCAGTTCTGAGTAGAGTTGCGATTCCAATAAGGGGTGTCTGCAAGGTGTGAGAGCTGAGGGTTGAGCTGCTTTGGGGGCCAGGCATATATATATGGCTTTTATAAGGCCACAGCCATTCTGGACACTCGTCTGAAAGGAATATAAACTATTGTGATTTTTTTTTTGAGATAGAATCTCTATATATCTCAAGGCTGGGTTTGCATTCACTACGTAGCCCCAGCTAGCCTTGAACTCATGACAATACTACTGCTTTAGCCTCCTGAGGTCTGGGATTACAGGTGTGAGTTGCCATACTTGGCGGCACTCAGTGGCACTAATCGACAGGGAGTTGGCCCTGTGGTGAAGAGTTAGGTACCCACAGTGGGTTAATTTCTGTGTCTCCATAGTTCTCGTGTGGGGTTCCACGGGAAAACATCTCTATTAATACAAATAAAACTGATTTGCAGGACTGGGGGCAGTCACTCCATTCCAAACCTACTCCTTAAACTCAGGGTGGTTAGGCAAGATACTTATCAGGTTCAGACGTCACTTTTTTATTAGTAAAATGAATATGAATAGACTTTCTTCAGGCATTATGAACTAAAGTAGACCTTTTTAAAAAAATATTTTTATTTCATGTGCATTGGTGTTTTCCCTGCATGCATGTCTGTGTGAAGGTGTCAGATTCCTTGGAACTGGAGTTACAGACAGTAACTCCACCAGTGAGCTGCCATGTGGGTGCTGGGAATTGAACCTGAGTCCTCTGGAAGAGTAGCCAGTGCTTTTAACCACTGAGCCATCTCTCCAGCCCTAGATTTTTTTGTTTCTTGAGGCAGGGTTCCTCTGTGTAACAGTTCTGGCTGTCCTGGAACTCGCTTTGTAGACCAGGCTAGCCTTGAATTCAGAGATCTGCCTGCCTCCGCCTCCGCCCAGCTAAAGTAGACCTCCTTGAACTGTGAGTTAAGACTGAATATGGAGCTGTGGGTGTGGTGGCCCACACTTTTAATCCCAGCATTGGGGAAACAGAGATGGGTAGATTACTCTGAGGCCAGCCTACTCTACATATTGAGTTCCAGGCCAGCCTGGGCTACATGATGAGAGACCCTGTCTCAAGACAAAAGAAGAAAACAAAACAAAAGACTGAATGTGGGCTTACATAACTGAATGTGGGGGTCATGAAAAATTTGGTAACAGTAAAACATTTCTGAATGTTTAATGGCCAAAAATTAATCCAAAAGTATATCCAGTGTGTTTGTGGCAACACTTGCTTGTGTGGCATCATAGTGTTGTGGGGTATCCACCAGAGAAGACTGCTCAGACATGGACTTAAGCCAGCAGAAAGGCTTTATTAGCCAGCTGGTCACTACACCGTTTGGGATCCCAGTGTAGTCCCGAGCTTTTCTCAGGGTGAGCTTTTAAGCACAAAAACCATGTCCTGGGTTGACACACTTCAGTGAACAAGAACAGTTAGCCAGAAGCGGAACTACAGAAGCCAAAAAGCAAGGTTAGTACATTTAGAGACTTTCCCAGAACTATATGTACTTTGGTGGATTAGGCCTCTGTTTTCATTTTGGCAGGTGGTGCTGTCCATGTGCTGAATGGTTCTTCCATCATGGGAGTCAGTTGTGCTAAGGGCTGGGGAACTACTAAGATCTGGCGTCCTGTTACAATAGGACTTCAATGCAGTCCTGGTTTCTTGCTATCATTCTTTAACATGCAAATATCAAATTAATATGTGCCAGGCCTCATGGCACTGGTCTGTGATCCCAGGCACTTGGGAAACTTAGATATGAGCATGACAAAAACAAGACTTAGTGAGACTCTACCTCAAAAGATAAAAAGATGGGAGGCGGATAAGAGAGCGTGTGGGGAAACGAGTAATCAGAGATAATTATATACATGTGTGAGCAAAATAAAGTTAAAAGGAAAAAAAGGCTGGCACTACAGCTCAGTGGTGGGGTGCCTGCCTCTCATGAATTAGGCTGAGTTCAGTCCCCAGCATTATATTGTATTAGAATGTTTGACTTTAAAAAAATATTACGGTTGACAGGCATGGTGGCGCACACCTTTAGTCCCAGCACTGGAGAGGCAGAGGTAGGCGGATCTCTGTGAGTTTGAGGCCAGCCTGGGCTACAAAGTGCTGAGAATGCCACTTCAAATAACTACGTAGTACGAAATGGGAGTTCCAGGATAGCTGGAGCTATGTAGACAGACCCTGTTTCAAAAAAAACAATTAGTGCTTGAGTGGGGTTGGAGAGAGAGCTCAGAGGTTAAGAGCACCGGCTGCTCCTCTAGAGGACTCAAGTTCAGTTCCCAGCACTCATATAACAAGCAGTAAGTTACTCCAGTTCCAGGGTATGTGACACCATCTTCCCGTTTCTGTGGGCACTAGGCATGCATATGGTTCACAGACCTATGTGCAGACACTCATACACATAAAATAATACATTTTAAAGATGTAAATTACTATTTGAAGTGCTAACTTGAGTTCATTTTTAAAAGCCATTAAGTAAATTTTGGTTTAGGATTAGGACAGCATTTCCAACAACTTCTAAAATGACCCTAAACATACTTCTTTTTAAAAAATTATTTATTTATTTATTTAGTGTGTGTGTGTGTGTGTGTGTGTGTGTGTAGGTCAGAGTTGTGACAACTTGCACAAGTCAGTTTCCTCCTTCCATTATGTGGGTCCCCCAGATTGAACTCAATCATCAGGCTTGGCATCAAGCACCCCCCTGTTGAGCCATCTTACTAGCCCAGGCTTAAATATAATTCTCCCATTTCGTACTACGTAGTTATTTGAAGTGGCATTCTCAGCACTGATAATAAGATCAAGATACACTTCATACAGTTTCAGGTATTCAGCCAAGACTTCTTTTGTATGTGTGTGAAGGTCAGAGGACAGTCTCTAATGTCATTCCTCAGGCACCTTCCACCTCCTGTTTGGGACCTGGCATCTTATTAGCCTGGAGCTTCACAAAGCAGGCTAGGCTAGCTCACCAGTGAGCTCCACGGATCCTCCTGTTTTCCCCTTCCATCTCACCAGTGTTGTGATTACATGTGCAGGCTACACTACCTGGCTTTTTACATGGGTTCGAGAATTTGAACTCGGGCCCTCACATTTGCAAGGCAGATGATTTACTGACTATACCATCTTTCCTGTTCCAAGATTTAATTCTCTATGTAAAAATAAATATCTTGTTGTGGGGCAGTGGTGGCACGCGCCTTTAATCCCAGCACTCGGAGGCAGAGGCGGGGGATCACTTCGTTCAAGGCCAGCCTGGGCTACAGAGAGAGTTCCAGGACAGCCAGGGCTACATGGAGAAACCCTGTCTCGAAAAAACAAAAACAAAAACAAAAAACAAAAAACAAAAATAAATAAATAAATATCTTGTTAGTATGAAAATTTGCTTTCATTTTTGATAAATGATATGTATACTGAAGAATTGTTTTAAATAGCTTCATGATTTTTTTTATCAGTAAATGATTTGTTTGTTTTGTGTTTTTGAGACAGACTTTCTCTGTGTAGTTTTGGAGCCTGTCCTGGAACTGGCTCTGTAGACCAGGCTGCCCTTGAACTCACAGGGATCCACCTGCCTCTGCTTCCTGAGTGCTAGGATTCAAGGCTGTGCCAGGACCACCCGGCTTGTTTGTTTGTTTGAACTTCTTTATTGACTCTTTGAGAGTTTCACGTTATGCATCCCAATTCCACTCACCTTGGTCCCATTTCCTTCTGTCCCTCCTTCAGTGCCTCCCCACAAAAGAAAACAAAACACAGCCAGCCAGCCAGCAAGCAAACAAAATTAAGAACAAAACAAAACAAAAACAACAAAAATCCTCTTCTCTTCTTTCCTGCCTACAACGCCTCTTCATTGGTCCTGGGGGCATTGGAAGCCTCCGTGTGCCATATAGTATACACCCTTTTGTCCAGTCGGCTTTACTAGCAAATGTTCATTACAATGGGTCACTGGTCTGGTTCAAGGCCTCTCTCTGGGTTCTGGTACACCATTATCACTGGATCCTCACCAGAACTCCTCTGGGATATCCTGTCTACCTATTTTATTTTGTTTTGTTTTTGAGAAGGGGTTCATGTATCCCAGGCTGGCCATGAACTTAATAGGCAGCCAAAGATGACCTTGATTTTAGGATCTTCCTGCCTCTACCTTAGAGGGAAAGAAACCAGACAACCTGTCCCAGCTATGTGCTAAGCTGTGTGGCCTTGGGTTGAAAGGACCAAGCAGACGCCGTAACAGGGTGCTCACTCTTCTCTCAGAGATCAGGCCTCAATTTCAGTTTCCTGAGACTTGAGCAAGCAGTCTCTGGGAGGGTCATGAACAAAAGACACAGTCCTTGCAGTAGCTCCCTTTCTGCATGTACTCTGACTGCTCAAGGTTCAGTCAATTGTTTACTGTCTGGGACCCCCTCACCAACTTAGAGCTATGTGCATGGGTCAATGTGAACACACGAGGCCAGCCAGCCTCCATGGCAGCTCAAGGACAGAGCCTGGGACTTGTCCAGGTTTGCCCAAAAATAACTGTAACCCCCAACCAGTAAATTCAAAGGTTATACACCCTCACCCAATCATATGATGCAAAGGCTTGTACCACCCTGTGGTTTTTTTTCCCTTTAAAAACCCCTCATTCTGAGAGCTCAGGGCCGTCCTCCTCCACCTGCTGCATCGAAGTGTTGGACACAGACCAAGTCCAGGCTTGCTTGTTATCAATAAACCCCTGTGTGTTTTGCATCGGATATTGGTTCTGTGATGGTCTTGCCCAGGGGTGGTGGGGTGGTGGTGGCGGTGGCGGCGGTGGTGGCGGTGGCGGTGGTGGTGGCGGTGGCAGTGTCCCAAGACGTGGGCACAACAGGGTGAGTTACTTTACCTACTTGTTTTAGAATGTTCCCGACTTCAAAGTATGTTATCTTCTAAATGTTCATTAATTTCCTTTCAAATATTTTCATTTTTAAAGACTTACCTATTTTTACCTCATGCAGATGAGTGCTTTGCCTACATGTATGTATGTACACTGTATTCCTAGTGCCCTTGGAAGCCAGAAGAGGGTACCAGATCACCTGGAACTGGAGTTACAGCTGCTTGTGAGCCATCATGTGGGTGCTGGGAACCAAACCTGGCTCCTCTGCAAGAGCAGCAAGTGCTTTTAACTGCTGAGACATCTCTCTATAGCCATTCTCCCAAGTTATTAAATGACATATTTCACTTTGGGGGAACAGTTCACCCAGTTTAATAGGAGTGTGGAGAGGTACTTGGCAGTGTGGCACTCCCCACCTATGAGGTATTAAATTCATAAGCCATTTTTAAATTTTAGTTTCAATTTTATGTGCATGGGTGTTTTGCTTGCATGCACTTCTGTGCACCACGGTGTGCCTGGCATGCACTTCTGTTCACCACTCGCGCACCTGGCATGCACTTCTGTGCACCACTTGTGTGCCTGGCATGCACATCTGTGCACCACTCGCGCGCCTGGTGGTGCCCTGGGAGGCCAGGAGAGGGTGGAAGTGGAGTTACAGGAGATTTCGAGAAACCATGTGAGTGCTGGAGATCCAACAGGGTCCTCTGGGAGAGTGGTGTGCTTACTAGCTGAGTGCTCTCTCCAGCCGCCAGAGGCTACTTTTGTGTCATTGTTTTGAACCTTTGTCTTGCCTGTCGCCAGACTTTCCAAACCCTGGGATTACAGATCTGAGCCTTTACACAAAGCTTTGTTTTAAGATGAGGTCTTAAACTACCCAAGGCAGGCCTCAAACTAGTGGCAGTCTACCTGCCTCATCCTTCCAAGTGCTGGGATTGGAGGCTTGAGCTACCACGTCCTGTTTGAGAAGATGTTTCGTGTCTCAGAATCATAAAAACCTAGACCTACTCAACCACAGTTTTTTTTTTTTAAAGGAAGAGTCAGGGATGATGGGTTCACAACACGCCCCCACGGTTGGGCGTGTTTGCACATGCCCGGTGGACCTGGACACTTCCACCTAGCCAGTTCCAGATCAAGATAGCCATTTCCGGGTCAAGGCATCTTGCGTGACCAGGATCCGTGACTTTGCAGTTACGTAAGTGCGCAATGCAGCCATGTGATCTACGCACATGCGTGGAGTAGTTACGTTGACCTGTGTACGCGCGTACGCCACCCAGCCTTTATAAGCCAGCGCCATATTCCTGGCTCCCTCTTCTTCTTCTCCTTCTCTACACACGTGTCTTCCACAGGCCTGGGCACTCTCTGTCCCTTTTATCTTAATAAAACTCTTATTAGCGGATTCTGTCGTGTTTCGTGACATTTCCTCGCAGGGTAAGAGCGCCACAAAATAACGAACATCTGGTGCCATGACTCGGAGTCCCTTCATCCTTTCCATTTCCTACAAGGCAGCAGGCTGAGCTGAGTTAAGGCCCAGGGAACACATTTGAGCTTCCCATCTAATCCACTCTTTCCCAAGACTGTCTTCTGGCCCAGGGAGGAGGGTCCCTACTTCACAGAGGGACAGTATGGATTTTGACAGCTCCACAAATGTACACAAAGTTGCTCACATCGTCATCCCTAAGACACACAATGACATGACACATTCTACATGGTACACACATGCCCATACATACATATTCAGAGACTGGCAGAGAAGTAACTGCCATTGCCAGAGCAACAGAGACATTCTGAGACACATATCGTGGTACAGTTTGAAAATGAAATGCCCTACACAAGCTCATCTATTTAAACATTTGGTCCTTAGCTGGTGGCACTGTTCTGGGAGGTTGTGGGGCCTGACTGGTTGGGGTGACTTTTATGGGTTATAACACTTCTGTTTCTAGTCTTAAGTCTCTACTTTTCTGTTCTGGCTGTCATGTGAAGAGTCTTGCCATAGTTCCCATCCCTGTGATAGCGGCTGTGCTTTATTGTGATGTATTGGAATCCATTGGAAACCATGAGCCAAAATAAATCCTCCCCACATAAGTTACAAAATACTATCAGGTATTTTGTAACAGTAACAAGAAAAGTAACTGACATGAATTGTCATAGCCATATTATTGTGCCTCATGCATAGTTCTTGCTCAGTGTTTGTGATGTCACACTGTCGCCCAGAGTCATGCACAACCACACAACTACCTCACCTGTCTCATCGCCTATCATTGTACACACTTTTCTACATGCTGTTATCCTGCAGCTTGGTGACACTCTTGCCATCTCACACCACCTCACCAACAATTCATACACCATCTTACAATGACACATGGAACCATTGGATGCTGTCCACGAAACTTCATATACACAGTTATGTTGATGTATCATGATTTTCAGTTGTGAAATATTATGCCTGCCACCTCATCCAGGCTCATGTATTCATACATTTCAGTTGGCTTCTGTCGTCAAAGAACCAGACACACCACTCCACACCCTCACCTGACACTGACATTTAGCCAAACACAGACTTGTGGCTCTAGTTCGGGTCGTTGGTGATTTTATTTTACAAAATCTTCGAAGGTACAGGCAAGGAGATGTCCGGGCCATTAGGGTTGGGCTGTAAAGAATGATGGCTCCAAGAGGGGGGACACGGGCATGGTGGCAGAGGCCTGTAATCCCAGCACTTAGGAACTGAGGCAGGAGGATCTCAAGTTTGAGTCTATCCTGAACTACATAAGGAACTGAAAGCCGCCTGGGCTACAGAGTGAGACCCTGTCTCAAAACAAAACAAAAATACAGAAACAAAAATGTCAGGCATGTCAATAATGCCTATAATCCCAGTACTTGGGGGTAGAGGCAGGAAAATCAGGAATTAGGGGTCACCCTTAGCTACATAGTTCATGGTCAGCCTGGGCTACAGAAGATCCTGTCTCAAAAAAAAAAAAAAAAAGAAAAAAAAAAAGGAGGGGACACCTTCTCTGCCACAAGGCCAAGGCCATTTTGTGTACCTTCAAGAGCTGAGGGGAGCCACCACAGTGGTGTTGGTGGTAGGAGGCACAGGCCCTGCGGGGAAGGAGGCTGTAGGCGATCCCAGCAGAGGTCCAGAGAAAGGCATAAGATGGCTGACGGGCCCCGACAGCACCACAGGTGCCAGGCCCTGGTAGAGATGAGCAGTACCTGCAGTGCCCAGTGTCAAGCCTGGGGCCACTTCCCCACAATTCCCACTACTGCTGCCACCAGCTACCACCATGAAGCCACCAGCTGGTCCTTCAGCTGCTCCTGCTCCTCCCAGGCTTGACCCTCGCTTCTTTTTCCCTTTTCCGGAGGCCTTGCGGTTCCTAGTCTGAATTCCATCCTTGCGCATGGTCAGTGGTCGGTTCACCTGTAGAAAGCGAGACCACAGGGCTGCTAGCTCCAGCCCTTCATGTCTATACATCTGGGCTAGGGACATCCTCTCAACCCCCGCTTCTTTAAGAATAGGGAATGAATTCAGTGACTAGGATGATATACTGCCTGGCGTAGAGAAACCTGTGGTTGTGGGTGAGGCCCTGAGCTCGGAATATCCTCCTAGACTGGCAAGAGGTACCCAAGACTTACAGCATGGGAGTGAAAGGTAGTGGAGGGAGCAAGAAGAAAAGGGAGAAAGAGGAAGGATGGAAAGGAGGCATGAGGTGGAAAGAGTGGATGACAGTGAGGAGAAGCGAACGGAGAAAGAAATTACAAGAAAACGGCGAGAGAAGAGGAAGGAAAGACAGGGTGGAAGAGAAAGTTGAAGGCAGATCAGGACTGAGTGAGGAGCAGGGAGCGTGGGCTGAGGACACCATGCTGGAAGGACTGGAAGGACCATGCAGGAGGGTGTCACCTGGTGTAGCTTGTAGTAGAGGCCACAGGCATTGCACACGGGATCTCCGCTGGCATTTCTCCGCCAGAGTGTTGTGGTGGTCGTTTGGCAGTTAGTGCATTGAGTGCCTGCCCGTTTGCTGACAATCTGAGGGACAAAAGGACGTGAGATCAGTGCCCCGGGAGGTGGAAGTGGGGGACAGGGGCTTACAGAGCCTGAGAAAAGGGCTGAAGGGGTGGGAGTCACATTGAAGGCAAGGATTCCTGTCCGGGATAAGGAGCTTATTTATTATTTTTAGTTTGGTTTTTCGAGACGGGTTTCTTTGTGTAGTCCTGCCTGTTCTGGAACTTGCCTCTATAGACCACGCTGGCCTCTGAACTCACAGAGCTCCACCTGCCTCTGCTGCCACCACTGTCCAGCAAGGACTTCTTTTTTTTTTTGTTGTTTGTTTGTTTGTTTTCAAGACAGGGTTTCTCTGTGTAGCTTTGCGCCTTTCCTGGATCTCGCTCTGTAGACCAGGCTGGCCTCGAACTCACAGAGATCCGCCTGGCTCTGCCTCCCGAGTGCTGGGATTAAAGGCGTGCGCCACCACCACCTGGCAGGACTTCATTTTATAATCTGTGTGAGACCCCTTCCATCTGTTTCTCATCTTTGGCCACATATCTGAAGCTCTTGGCGGAAGTCAGGTGTGCTGACTCATACCTACCTGACGGTCAGGAGACAGACAGGAGGCCCACAACAAATTAAAAAAGCAGTCTGATATGCAGAGTTCCAGGCCAGCCAGGGCTACATAGCAACGCCCCATTTCAAACAAAAACCAAACTAAACCAAACAATTTCTTAGGAACCTACAAAACTTCTCGGAGCTGGGGGTGTAATTCTATGGTAGAGTGCCTGCCTAGCATGTATGAGGCCTTGGACTCCATCCCCAGCACAAAAACCAAAATCCTGTTGCCTAGTTCAGTGAAGTCATGACTTCTAGAAGAAGAGATCCAAGGAGACTACAATGTAAACCATGAGTAAAAAGCCTACTGTTAAGGATGAGGGTGAAGCTTTTCACGCAAACGTGAGAACAGGGTTTCTGTTTGAAGCCTCAAAGGGTAGGTAAAGGATGGGGGGTTCTAGTTCAGAGCAGGGTTCCTGCATAGGAAAGGGATGGGGATGAGGGCAAGTATACTATGTGTTGGAGACAATTCTGAGTTGGGCAGGGGTTCCTGTAGCATGGGAGAATATGGACTCTGGGCTGGAACTCATCTCACCACAGGTCAGGCTAACCCCTGGTCTTACCAGACGCTTCTTGGGTCGGATGAGAGGCCGGTTCTGGCCATTCATCTTGTGATACAGGCCACAGGCGTTGCACAGGTAGTGACCTGTTCTATCCCTTCGCCACAGTGGAGTAGCCGTTGCTCCGCAGTTCACACACTCTCTGGCCTCTGGTAGGAGAACAGAGAGAAAAAGTTGAGCATTAACTCAGTTTAACTTTGCCTTGAGCTACCTAGCCCAACTCGACCTCCCTGTCCCTTTCTGAGAGCCTCACCACAAGGGGCCAAGGGGAGGCTTCCGTGAAACTTGGGGGAAGAATAGGCTGCTGAACTGAGAGGGTTCCCAGTGGGAGAGAAGAAAGGACCAGGAAAGTCAGGTCCCCCATAAGCACTGCTGGTGACGGGCAACGATGCAGGCAGTGCAGTCCCCAGGGTCAGGAGGTCTGGACTCAGCCGCTCTGTCTTCAGGGTTTCCAAGAAGGTGGTGCTGGTCTTCCCATCCGGGTCTTCCAGCGTCTGGGGAGGGGCATCCTCGTGGCTGGGGCATACAGTTGAAGCAGGGTAGAGGCCCGTCTTGCCGTAGGCCCAGCTGGCATAAGGTGAGCCCCCTGGGATTCCCTCCATACAGTTGAGAAGTGGGTAGACCTGAAAGACTGTTGGAGTGGTATGGGGGGCGGGCGGGAGGGAGAAAAAGATCAATAAACCTAAGGTAACCCTGCTTTTAGAATGCTATGGTGTCCATCAGTTCCAACATGGCAACTAGGTTTCCAGTCTTCCCACAAGAGTTTCTTGATGCTGTGCGACTCCTGGATTGTAAGCCTCTCTGGTCACTATAGCAAAGATAACAGCCTCCATCCCTTCCTGTCTGGGATTCGAATGACTGCTGTTGGGATTGAGAGGCTGCGGGTCACCTGACACCTAAAGTGAGCTAGTTAGTACACATTTCCAACCTTGCTTCTTAGTGTGTCCTTCCAGAAGGGCAGACAGAGAGGAGTACTGGTGTGTGGCCCTGGGGAGATGGGTCAGTACATCCATACACAGAGCTTCTGTTTGCAAGATGACCCGGTAGAATTGTGAACTAGCTAGTGACCTCTGTGGCGACCCCTAGAGCCCCGAGCCAGTGCCAAGGCAGCCCCCCAACGGTTACCTGGAGAGTGTCTATAGGCCTCGGTGTCCCTGTAGTAGGCCAGAGCAGTGGCTGCAGCCGTGCCTGTGTTCGGGGAAGTGGAGGCTGCTGCATCCAGACCCTCAGGCCCAGAGGAGAAGAACCCTCCCGAATCTGGTGTTGAGGACACCAGGGCAGAATCCACAAACTGTGGCAGGGGTTCTGCGGTCCCCAGGGCTCCTAGGCCAGGAAAATCCATGGAGATACTGGGGTTTAACCTGTGAGGACAGGAGTAGTTGTCAGACGCGGAAATCCTTTCTCCTCCCCAAGGCGGCACCGGGCCTCTTTCTCCTTTCCATCTCTCAGCTGCTTTTCCTCTTCCCTTTCCTCCCTTCTCACGCTGTCATCTCGCCTGTCTCCTTCCATCCTCACTTCCCGTCGTCTTCCTCATTCTCCTCGGATTGTCTCACTTTCTTCCTCCGCAACTACTACTCCTCCGCCCCTTCTTCCCTCTTCTTCCTCTCCTCCCCCGTCCGCCCTCCCACTCTTGCATCTCCATGTCTTCTCTCTTCCCCCTTTCCCGTTTCCACTGTCTTCTATTGCTTCCTTTCTCCAGTCTCTCTCCTTCTTCTTGTTCCCCTTTCTTCCTTCCCCTCTTTTCTTCCCCAGCCCCTCCCTTGCATGTTTTCTTCCTCTTTCTCTATCTCCTCTTTCCTTCCTCCTCTCTCAGTCTCCTCTCCACCTTCCAACCTTCCTCTTTCTCCTCCTCCCGTGAGCCTTCTCTTTTCTCTTTTCCCCCATTCCAGTCCTCCTCTACTTCCTCTTTTTATCCCCTCTTCCCCTTCCTTTCTCCTCTTCTGTGGAGGCAGAGTGCACAGCTAAGGTCCTTGGACCCCTTGACAGCTCCCTCAGGACTTTGGGGTTCACCCTTCTGTGCTCCCCAACTTCATCCCTATCTGTTGTATCTTGCCATCTGACTTTCTCAGAAACCCCGTGGTTTCCGGCTGAACCCCCCTCCCCCACCTCAGTTATGTCTGTAGACAGAGGGCCCCATTAGTTCCTCCCTGCTCTATGGGGGGTCAGTACCCCTGCCTCCACGCCGCTTATCTCTGCCATCCCCGCCCAACTTTTGAAATCACCCCAAAGCTACTGGCTTCCTCTGAGGAGAGTGACAGGTGGGAGGTGTTCCCACCCTGGTATCCTCCCTCCAGGGAAAAGGGTCTGTTTTCAGGAACCTTCAAGTCTCCCCACTCCCAGACCTCAGTTTCCCCATCTGCTAAGAGCTGAGTGATGATCCTTTCCCTCTGTCTTATATTGCATGTCTGTGTCTTTGGCTCTCTGTCTCCCTGGGCCTCTCCCTCTGCTCCCTTTCAGGGCTGACTGTTTTCCCTACATCATTCTATGCTTCTAGGATGCACCTATGAAAAAAAAGATGTTATCTTGGTGTGTTTATGTTGTGTGTGCGCGCGCGCATGGGGAGGACAGAGGACAACCATGGGTGTTGGTCCTCACCTTCCACCTTTTAAAAGGTCTCTTCATATTTTCTACTGTGTACATACACCAGGATAGGCCTGTGAGTTTCCAGTGATTCTCCCCCACCTCCCATTTCCCCAGAAGTATGCTGGGGCTACTGATGCGCATGCTGCCGTGTCCGTATGGATTTTGGGGATCTGAACTCAGGTTCTCACACTTATTCAGCAAGAAGTTTATCCACTGAGCCATCTCCCCAGCCTCCTTGGGTGTATGTGCCCTCTCTCTCAGTCTTTTATGAATTTGTGCCCCCCACCTTCTTTTCTCCATCCATGTGTCTCTCTCTAATCTATTTCTTTCCATCTTTGCGTCTTTCTCAGCTGCCTGCTGTGTTTTGGTCACTCTTGTTTTCTCCTATACCCCTAGTCCTAAATGGCTCTCAACTTTTCCAGCTCTGTCTCTCTGTCTCTCAGTGTCTCTTCCTCTTTCTCTCTGAGCCTTGGACTCTCTCTTACTATTCCTACATCCCTCAGTGTGCTTTACTACACCCAGCTCGGGGAAGCAGTCCAGGAGCCTGCCTCTGCCCCGACCAGTGCCCTATCTGGAGGGAGAAGTAGGAGCCAGGCTGAGCATAAGAGCACCTTCCCCACCCATTGGGTAGATCGGCAAGGGCTGGGCCCAGGGCTGGGGACCGTGTCCACCGTCACCTTCTTGACCTCAGAATTCCCACCTTTTTGGACAGTGTCTGCTGGTTTACCTTCCTCCCTTTCCTCCCTCTCTAATCCCGTGTCTGTCTCTCCATGACTCATTCTCCGTCCATTTTTCCTTCTCTCCTTTCTGTTTCTGGCCCTCTCGTTTTCTGTCCGTGGCTCTCCTCCTTCCTCCCCTCTGATGGCGGTTACTCTTTCATGCGTTTGATGCCTCTTGCTTGTTCTCTCGGTGTCTCTGTCTCGGGTTCCCCAGTTCTCTTTTTGTACCTCCTCTCCTCTCCCTGTCACTCCATCTCCTGGTCTCTGTCACGACTCTTCATCTCCTCACCCACCCATCATCCTCTCCCTCCAGCCTCACTGCCCGCCCCTGTACCTCTCACCTTGGTGGGTTCAGAGCTGCCCACCCCTCCTGTAGCAAGGGCCCACCCTCCACCCCAGTTATCACTCTCCCGACAGAGATAAAGTTTATCTCAAGGCTGGGGGATATGAGAGCTCCTTATCAGCTGCCTCACTAGAGAAAGCGCTGCTGCCCTAACCAGGAGGTACAGCAGCTGCGTCTACAGCTCACCCTGGGCCCAGCCCCTCACCCCAGGTAACAGCCTTACCCCAGGCCTCCGCAAGGGTCCCATGGGCCAGAGGAGCTGAGACAGGATCTGGGGAGCAGATGTAGTACTTAAGGGGTTAGAGGGAGAGTTTGAGAGTCCAGTGTGGAGTTGGAGTCAGAAGTTTGGCTATGGCTATGGAGTTTAGGCGAAGGACATATTGGATTTGAGAAGTAGAGCTGAGCTGAAAAGTTCAGAGACACATTTTGGGTTCAGAAAAATGAGTTAGGAAAACAATGGGGTTAGAGAATTAGAGGTGAAGTTTGCAAAGTTAGAGATGTAGTTTAAAGGTTAGAGAGAGGTTCTGGGGGTCATGGTAAAACGTGAGAGGGACAAGGTTTTTTTCTGGGCAGCAATTGGGTTTAGGAGAGAGAGGGACCTGGGCAGATGGGACCATGGCTGACATCTAGAGATGAATTCTGGGAACACAGGAAGAGTGGGAGAAGCCGAGACAGGGTTGGAGTAGAAAAGTGTGGAAAGAGTGGGACTCGGGGGGCAGTTAGGGCTTAGGGAAGACGGCCGCAAGGATCGTTGTGACAGAATAGATTTGTGACAGACTTAGTGTCTACAGTAACACACACATTTTGGCCAACGGGTAGGGCAAGGGGCAGTTTGGGGAGGTCAGAGAGAAGACTCGGGGAGCAAGCATGGGGTCTGGAAGGCAAAGATGGGAACTAAAGCTAGGTTTCCACAGGTCAGAGTCAGGTGTGCTTAGCCAGAAAGAAGGCGGCAGAAACACTTGGGAACAGAAATATGAGTCTTGGGGAAGCCAAAGTGAGTTTTTTTTTTTCTTTTTCGGGAGAACAGAGAGGCAGAGGTAAGTTTCAATTAGTGGAAATCAGATTTGGGACAGAAATAAGAGCTTGGGGGAAGGAAAAGTTTAGGGGGTGGTATATTTGGAAGGTAGGCCTGGGAGTATGAGGAAGAGAGTTAAGGGGTCACAGGACATAGATAACTTAGAAGGAATGGGAAGAAGTTGGGGCAGGTAGAGGAAGGTTTGAGGGGAGAGATGGAGGTTGGAAACAGAAGTAGTCTAGGGAGCTGTGGAGGAATTTGGGGATGACCCACACTTTCGGGGCAAGCTATGGGTCAGAAAGCCTGGAGCAGGCTCGGGCAGCAGGCTGGGGTTGCCTTGCTGGAGGCTCTTCGGGAATTGAGACTGACCTGGGCTGGTTGATGCAGAAGGTTCAGCCACCTTAGTGATGTGGTGAGCTCAGTGTGATCCCAAGGGGTGTCCTCCCGGGCCTTGGCCTTTGAGGCTCCCTTCCTCCCTCCCTCCTGCCAGCCCGCCCTCCCTCCCACCCACCTTCTCCCTCCTCTTTCCTCCCCAGGGAGTGGCTGGTGCCCCAGTGGGTGGGGCAGTACAGGGGAGGGGGTGTGCCGCCTACTTGTGGGGGACCTCTTAGTAGTCTCTCCACCCTTCCTCTCTATCCTGTAGAAGGTTGGATCTAGTTTGCCTTTGGCTTCTATGGAGTCCAGAGTCTAGTCAAGTCATAATGAGCTCTAGTCAAGAAACACGGAAATATTAAAATAAATTTCGTGCAGCACTAGGAAAAAGCCCCTACGCTATGCCAGGCTATGTGTGGGTTGGACCTGTATGTGTGTGAGCCCTCCTGGATGCCAGGAGAGGAGCGATATAGCTGTACCCATTTTGCAGGTGAGAAGAATGAGGTTTATAGAGGTTTGGGAGTATTTCAACCAGAACCTGTGGGCCACCTTTATGAACCAGTCTGAGGGACTAGGCCAGGACCGGCGGAGTGAGGGTACATTTCTTTAGTGTTTGGGGCTTGTGCTTGGGGCTTACGCCAGCTCTGGCCTGCTCTGGGGCAGCAGATAAGTCTTATCAGATGGAGGCGACTGTGGCTGTTGGTGCCGCAGTAACAGGCTGGGGTTGGGGGGCAGGGTGGGGGATGCACACAGGGACGGTGCCTCAACTTCTTGCCCGCCATACGTTAGAGGCGGGAAACTGAGGCGACACCTAGAGTGGACTCCCTTGTGAGTCCCTGAGGATTGGGATAAGATGGCAAATGGGAGAGATAGTAAGTGACAGACAGAGAGGCAGAGGCAGGAACAGAGATATACAGAAAGAGATGGAAATGAGGAGCCAGAGAGGGACAGCGATAAATAAAGGAAGAGACAGAGATGTGGAAGGAGGCAGAGGGAGGGCGCCTAGAAGAGAGATGTTCAGAGAGCCTGAGATGTTAAACATGTAGGGAGAGTCAAAGAGACAAGATGGGGCAGAGCTGGACGGGAGGTCAAGGAAAGACCTGGAAATGACAGAGGCCTAGGGCACAGAGAGAGAAATGAAGAAGGAAGTTGAGAGGGAGATCTCAGAGGTGAAATCTGAGAGTGGGACCCCCATGGGGGATGGTCTAGGCTATGCTCCATGCTGGCGGCATTGTGTGAGGATGTGGCTGATGTGATCTGTGTGGCTCTGCTGTCAGCCTGCATTGAGGGGACACACCTCCAACCCTGGTCACTGGATGCCAACGATCCATTCCTGTCTTCTTCCCCCGCTCCACTGGTGCCTCCCACCCACAGCAACCTTCAAGGGTAGATGCTGAGCACTGTTTCTGTGTAAAAACCATCACACACACTTGGATTCGCGTAAGACTTTCTATCATATCCCTAGCAGTTCTCCAGCTGGGGAGACTGAGACTCCCGAGGGAAAGGCAAGGATGATGCCATGAGTCAGTAGGGTCAGTCAGCCTGCCTACCAGCCTATTCCAGAGGAGCTGATCTTCTCATCCTGTTTCTGTGAAAACCATTGTCCCCGTAGGCTTTAAAAATGGGAGGCTGGCCAGGCGGTGGTGGCGCACCCCTTTAATCCCAGCACTGGGAGGCAGAGCCAGGCAGATCTCTGTGAGTTCGAAGCCAGCCTGGTCTACAGAGCAAGATCCAGGATAGCTCCAAAACTACACAGAGAAACCCTGTCTCGGAAAAAAAAAATGAAAAATGGGAGGCTGTGTCAAACTGCTGTGTGCAACTTTCCTTTGTGGACCTGGTTTACCAGGGAAGGACACAGATCCTGGACCTGGAACTAGCCCAACCATTCTCTTCCAACCCACCCACCTACTAGTTGGGAAACCTAGATGGAATTATTCAAGCATTACCATTCCCCCATCCCTAATGGCATAACAATGATAGCTACTTCCATATTGGGGACAATAAATGAATTTGAATGTTAAGTGATCCAGCTGACTTTAATCTGAGTTCTCAGTATATCAAATATTCTATTTTTTTTTTTACTGAGTATTCATGTGAATTTGAAATCTCTAAGTAGAGTATTTTGATTTGTTTACTGGGTGCTTATTGTATGCAAGAGCTAGTCCCTCTCGCTTCCCAACTGCCACTGCTGCGAATTCTAGTTGTAATGCTGACAATGTGCTGACACCAATTAATACTAATATTAACTCCAAACTGATGTGCTGATTTTAATAGCAGTGGTTGGCCAACACTATTTTAATTCTTTTTTTTTTCCAAGACAAAGTTTCTCTGTGTAGCTTTGGAGCCTGTCCTGGAATTCTCTTTGTAGACCAGGCTGGCCTTGAACTCACAGAGATCCACTTGCCTCTGCCTCCCGAGTGCTGGGATTAAAGGCGTGTGCCACCACCGCCCAGTTCACTATTTAATTCTAATCTAAGACTTATTATTTTTGTAGCGCTAGGGATGGAACCTAATGCATCTCTCATGTTAGGCAAGAGCTTTGCCACTAAGCTGTATCCACAGCCTTAAAACAAATTCTTATTCATTCCAATTCTAAGAAGAACCTCCAGTTCTCAGCATATCCCCCCCCCCATGCTAGGAATGTAACTCAGGGCCTTGCATACACTGGGCATGTGCTTTGCCAACTGTGCTACATCCCCAGCACCTGATTCAGCTAGAACTTTTACCAGCAGGACCGTATCGATAAATAGACCACCAGGAGCAGCATTATTGGTTGGCAGAACGCATGCACCATGCTCAGTACTTTTTATGCATAATTCGATCACATTCTCATCAGAACCTTGTGGTATATCACTACTCTCACCTGCCAGACTAGAGTAGGGGCATGGAAATTAGACTATCCAAGGCCTCTGGTACTTGTCTCAACCCTCACACTGACTGACTGCCTAATTTCTGGGCAAGTCTTCCTCTGCGCTTTAGTTGCATCGCTGCAAAAATGGTTATAATCATAGACTTTCCTTACTCCACAGCAAATGTAACTAAGCTGCACGGTCCCTGCCTGGCACATCATGAATGGTGTGCTACGTAAATAATAATTCTCAACATTACCTAGTATTGTTAGCAGAGGCTGTGAGTCTGGGGGTGAGGTGAGCCCCACTGGGAGGGGGAGGCTAGAGGCATGGCCAATAAAATGGTGTGCTAGACTCACATCCCATTTCTTCATTCCTAGAGGCGACAGAGGACTCAGTAAAGGAAATGAAGGGTGGGGAGTAGGGTGCCTCTGAGGCCAGGCCTCACCCCATTCCCTCCCCCATCCCTGTGGAGGGGGTGCAGGCCCAGAAGTCTGTGACCACAGTTCAGCCAGCAGGGAGGCAGCTGGGAAGGCATAGATAAGGGAATCAGCGGGGGCCAGGCTAGGCTTGGGGGAGCCCAGTGCGGGAGGGGGTGGGGTGTCCGGGTTGAAGCGACTTCTCTGTCAGGCTTCCATTTGAGACCCATGCCAATGTCCTTTCTCCCTGGACTCCTTCCTTGACCGTTCCCTCTCCCTCCTGGCATCTTTTGAGGTTCTGGAGCCTCTGTTTGAATCAAGCCATAGACTAAGGCCTCTTTGAGACTAGACTTCACTGGGGTGATACAGAGCAGGACTCACTTCGGTAGCACTACCACAGAAGCAACAAAAACCTGACCGAGGAGTCATGTGTTTGACTTCGGAGTAAAACTGTTGGTTATTATCTCAAGAATTATTTTTAATCGAGACATAACCATCATACATATTTATGGCACAGCACAGTCATTTGATACATGCACATAATGCATGATGATTGAATCGAGACGATTAGCATATCCACTTCCTTAAACACCAAACACCGATGGTTTCTTGGAAGGGGAATCAAGTTGATTATATAGAAGGAAGGCCAGGATAATGGTCATTAGAGGCTGGGAAGGGGAGGTTGAATATGTCTAATGCCTTACAGCCCAGTAGGATGACTGGTTGACAACAACCAATTAAATGTAATTAATATTTGTTGTCATTATTTAATGATGAAGAAAATATCACAGAGGACACAGTGGCAAATGTAATCTCAATACCCGGGATGAAGGCAGGAGCATCAGGAGTTCAAGATCATCTTCAGCTACATGGTGAGTTTGAGACCAGTCTAGGGTATATGAGATCTTGTTTAAAAACAAAAACAAAAACAAAAACAAAAACAAACAGAAAAAAGAGAGGACCTAGGTTCAATTCCCAGCACCAACATGGGGGCTCACAATCATCTACAAATCCAGTTCCAGGGGATCCATGCCTGTCTCACCTTTGTAGGGACCCACATGGTACATATACAGGCAAAACACTCATGGACATAAAAAGAAATGCATTTTAATTAAGATGGCCATAGCAACAAATAAAATAACTAATACAGTGATTGTTGCGTTTGTATTTGTGTTCTTCCCAGTGGTCTGTGGTATTTGTTTTATCCCCTTACTGTCATGTCAAAGCCAGCAGCCCCATACAGCCACGAGTGGGTCTTACAGCTCTTGAAATTCTGCCTTTGGCTAATTTTTGTTTTTAGTTTAGAGACAAGGTTTCACTATGTGGCTCTGGCTTGCCTGGAACTTTCTATGTAGACTAGGCTGGCCTTGAATTCACAGAAATCAGCCTGCTCCCACTCTCCCCAGCTACTAGGACTAAAGGTGTGTGCCACCTTGCCTGGCTCTTGCTTCCTTTGTTTAAAAAGGGTTATTTTAGATTTATTTTTATTTTATGTGTACAGGTGTTTTGCATGTAAGTCTGGTATCTACAAAGGCCAGAAGAGGACATTTGATCTCCTGGAACTGGAGTTACAGATGGTTGTGAGCTGCCATGTGGGTGCTGGGAACAGAACTCAGGACCTCTGGAAGAGCAACCAGTGCTCTTAACTGCTGAGCCATCTCTCCAACCCCAGATTCTTCTATCTTTGAGCTTATTTCTAATTTATAATATAAATTACACAAATAAATATGTAGGTTTTTTTTTTTTAAGAAAAAGAAAACAGGGCCGAGCGGTGGTGACGCACGCCTGTAATCCCAGCACTTGGGAGGCAGAGGCAGGTGGATCTCTGTGAGTTCAAGGCCAGCCTGGTCTACAGAGAGAGTTCCAGGACAGGCACCAGAGCTACACAGAGAAACCCTGTCTCAAAAAACCAAAAAAAAAGAAAAAAGAAAAAGAAAAAGAAAACAAAATGAGACCAGCTGCTTACAAGTAGTAAGTAGAGGATCCCTTCACTTCAGATCAAAAAATAAGAATGAACATGCACACACAAAACTGAAAGGGCTAGAATTTGAGGTTTAAGCCTCAACACGGAAAACAAAACATGCAAGTTATATGTTAACCTATCAACATTGATTCTATTCAGTGACCAACTTTTCTTCCCTTGCTTTTGTGTATTTTTAGAAACAATTATTTCTGTAAAAAGCAAAGGACAAGCCGGGCGGTGGTGGCGCACGCCTTTAATCCCAGCACTCGGGAGGCAGAGGCAGGCGGATCTTTGTGAGTTCGAGGCCAGTCTGGTTTACAGAGTGAGATTCAGGAAAGGCACAAAACTACACAGAGAAACCCTGTCTTGAAAAACCAAAACCAAAACAAAACAAAACAAAAAGCAAAGGACACTGAAGAGAAGCCATTATGCTTATTATTACTATTATTATTTGGAGACAAGATCTCAATGTAGTCCAGGTTGGCCTCAAACACATTTTCTTGCCGCAGCCTCCCAAGTGCTGGGGCCACAGATGTGCACTCATCATACCCTGAGTGTAACTCTCTTAGGGAGAGACACTTGGGCCCTTCCTTCTACTCTCAGGCTCTTGAGAAAATGGAGTCAAAGAAACTAGAATTTTCCCGGGACTCTCACCCTAGCAGAAAGAAAAGGCTGGGACTCTAGTGCCAGCTAAAGGGGGAGCTTGTCTCCTGGAGAGAGTTTCACATAATTCCCACAGCTTGTCAGATCACCTTGCTAGAGAGACTAGAGCCAAGACCGTCATGTGTCAGCGATGGGCAGTACCACACCTTTGACCAGAACTGCTTGGTTATGCATACTCTTGCATTCTCTTTAAACTCAGACCTCTTGTCAGAACTCTGGAAGACAGACTTGGGGAAGGTAGAAGAATTGGGGATAAGGGATGGAGATAAGATCACTAGACCTCTTCGTTGTTTTCCCAATGTGGCCACATTGACTAAACCGCCTTTCTCTGACCCTAGTTGGCACATGGTTGGCTGAGCCTGGGTTGTTCGGGTTGCCTGGGCCTAATCTCTGACCCTAGTTAGACTCTGACCCTGATTATTCTGGGTGTTTTCTTTATTTTAGATTTTTAAATTTGTGTGTGTGTGTGTGTGTGTGTGTGTGTGTGTGTGTGTGTGTGCGCGCGCCTGAGTGCCTGAGTGTATGTATGTGTACCATGTGCGTGCAGGGGCTAGAAGAGGGTGTTGGATCCCCTGGTACTAGTGTTTCAGACAGTACTGAGCCACCTGATGTGGATGTTGGAAACTGAACTTTGGTTCTCCACTAAAGTAGCAAGTGCCTTCAGCATAGCCATTTCTTCAGCCCCAGATCTTTATTTTCAATATGTATTTTTGTTATCATGGGCCTGCTCTATTCTCTACCTCTGATCTTTGCCAGATTACCAAGTGAAGAAGTACAGAATATAATATCAATAGCACTTGACATTCAACAATCTCAATCCTGCCCCGCTCTGAAAATGTTTAAGACTGCCGGTGTCACTACTCAAATAACAATGACTGAGACCCACAGGTCTTGCTCTTTATCAGATGAGCAAACAATTGAGAAAGAGACATCATTTAAGAGAATTTCATATCAGGGATATGTAAACTGATGCTATACCTGACACAAGTCACCTTTTATAGCAAGTTAGTACAGCAATTCATTTTCCAACATATTTCTTTCCTCCTCCTTTCCTTCCCCCTTCCTTCCTTCCTTCCTTTCCTTCCCCCTTCCTTCCTTCCTTTCTTTTTTTTTGTTTTTTTGCAACAATTTCTCTGTATAACAGTCTAGCTGTCCTGCAACTCACTCTGTAGACCAGGCTAGTCTAAAACTCACAGAGATCCCCCTGCCTCTGCCTCTGTGCTGGGATTAAAGGCATGCACCACCACAAAAGGTTCCAAAACATTTTTTACACTAGAAAAGTACAAAAAAAATTACATTAAAATAGCTGTTACTAGATGCCGGGCGGTGGTGGTGCTCGCCTTTAATCCCAGCACTCAGGAGGCAGAGCCAGGTGGATCTCTGTGAGTTCGAGGCCAGCCTGGTCTACAGAGTGAGTTCCAGGAAAGGCGCAAAGCTACACAGAGAAACCCTGTCTCGAAAAACCAAAAAAAAAAAAAAAAAGAAAAAAAGAAAAAGAAAAAAAGCTGTTACTAGGCACGGAGTGTGTGTGTGTGTGTGTGGGGGGGGGGGGGTTCCCTTCCAACTTAATGCCAATTGGGGATGAAATGGACAGAGAAAGGGTACTTCAAGCAGCCATGAATTGAACAAGGAGGAGGCATGGATGGGGGAAACAGGAAGAAAGAGCAGTGCTGAGTGAGACAAGAGGCCAGTTCTATAAACAAGAGTCCATCTTTCTTACTGCCCCCAACAAAGTCTCCCTGTAGCCCAAGTACAGCTGTAATTCACTGTGCCCATGCTAACCATGAACTCAATCCTGCCTCATACTCCCAAGTGTTGGGATTAGAGGCATGATCGACACGTTTTCCTCTCCCACCTTTTTTGAGACAGATCTCTTTAACGCTGGCTCTGAGCTTAAAATCTTCCTGCCATACCCCCCTCCTGTTGTAGATTTAAGCCTGTGTCACCGTGACAAACACCCTCTTTTTTCTCATGCAGGGTTTACTAGAAGGTTGGGGTCTACTGGTTTTTCATTACCCATTTTCTTTTTTCCCTTCCTTCCTTTTTTTTTTTTTTTTTTTTTTTGACAGAGTCTTGCTATACAGCTCTGGATAGCGTAGAACTTACCTCAGATATTGGGCTGGCCTAGAATTTGCAATGATCCTCCTGCCTCTGCCTCCTGAGTGCAAGGCTTACAGTCGTTCGACGCTATAGACAGTCTTGAAAGATGTTTTCTCTGCATAAGCATTTTGGTCCTGGAGGAGTGGGCTGTTTTCCCAGGAGCCTCTGCATTCCTGATTGAACATTCTGACCTTGTGATAAGGGTGGCCAAGATAACTGTTTAAAAATGCACGGAAAAGGAGAGCAGAGAACACAAACTTTTTTTCTAAACTAACAACAAGTTCAAAGAGCCCAGTTTGTTTCGGGAAAAGGATATATGACATTTTTATACACAATAGTAGCTCAGGCTGGCCTCAGATTTGCTGTGTAGCTGAGGATGACTTTGAATTCCTCCTGCTCCTCTTGGCTTGACTGTCAGAGTTCAGGATTGCAGGCTTGTCCCACCATGTCTGGTTTTTATGCAGTTTTTCATATTGACTCCAGCCCCCACCGTGTATAAAAAGTATAAAGTTTTGACATTTTTTTTGGTGTTTTTGAAACAGGATTTCTATGTATAGCCCTGGCTGTCCTGGAATTCAATCAGTAAACAAGGCTGGCCTTGAACTCTCAGAGATCCACCTGACTCTGCTTCCAGTGCTCGGATTAAAGGCGTGTGCCACTACCACCCAGCAAGTATAAACTTTAAAAATGTGTATTTTATGTGTGGTGTGTGTGTGTGTGTGTGTGTGTGTGTGTGTATGCTTGGTGCAATGGTGTTCATGTGCAGGCTAGAGGACAGCTTTCAGGAGTTGGTTCAATCATGTGGGTCAGAGGGATTGAACTCAAATGGCCAGGCTTGGTGGAAAGCGCCTTTACTTTGCCAACTCACTAGAACTCTTTATTAAAACTTATATTGGGGGCTGGAGAGGTGGCTCAGCAGTTAAGGGCACCTACAGCTCCTTCAGAGGAGTTGTGTTTGGTTCCAAGCATCCACTTGGTGGCTCACGACCATCAATAACCCCAGATCCAGAGGATCCTGCACCCTCCTCTACACCCTCTTCTGATCTCCATGGGCACTAGATTAAGCACGCGGTGCCCAGACATACATGCAGGTGAAACACCCCCCACATATAAAATAAATCTAAAACATGCCTTTTAAAAAAAACCCTTTTATATCAAACTGGATGTGGTAGCACACACACATACACACAGCAGGAAAAATTACTTACACTTCTGTTATGTCCATAAAGCACCTTCCTCCAAGGTCACACCCTAGATTAATATGGACACAGGAACAATTCTTCATACTCAGGAGCTATGTTTCTTGATCCCACTGAGCAACATCCCCAGTACCTGCTGGATCATTGATTAAGTCTCACCAGTGGCTTAAGGAAACCCAGAAAGACAAGTTCCATGCAAGCCCCACAAAACATTCTTTTGGCAGTGGACGTTACCCAGGAAGCACCCCATGGTACAAGCGTGTGGAAGGGGACAAATCTTGCTCAGGGCTTCCGGACACGTGTTCTGGAAGTTGAGATCCGGAAGGCAACTTCTAGAAACAAGTAGACTCCCAGGGGACCCTGGAAAGCACTTAAATTTCTGGTTTTCCGAATCATCCTGGGGCCTCTTTCTTGGCCAGCTTCTTTTCACCGACCAAGCTGGGAGGGTACTAGGAGAATCAGGAGAATACCACTAGAGGTAGTCAATTCAATCCAAGATCAATAGTTCAAAGGTCAAGAAAGGCAGGTTCCTTGGGCTGGTCCCCCGCCCCCCTTTTCCCAATTAAATACCAAAGCCAATGAGAAAGCGAAGATCAGGAAAAGGAGGGCAAAGAAAGTGGCATCTCCTACCAACGGAGCCCCTTCTTGGTCGGGTCCTCCCTTCTGGAGTGTTCTCCGTAGTGCGCCCTCCCTTCTGGAGCGTTCTCCATAGTGCGCCTGGTAGAAAGCTTCAAAGTCGAACATGGTGAGGAGGTTGCCAGGAGACCCTGAGAGCCATCATGACCCTGACGGGTATATGGAGGAGGGCCGGGAGGAGCATCCTAGAACGCAGGACACTGGTCCATACAGGTCCTGGTCATTGAGCAGACCTCGTCATACTTGTAACCCATGATGGTGCTGCTCAGAACTACATAAGCCTCGGAGAGGCCAGCAGAGAAGAGCTCAACGACTTCCGGTAACGCACACCTTTTAATGATAGTGGAGGTAGACGCAGACGCAGACAGATCTTTGTGAGTTTCAGGCTAGCCTGGGTTACATAGTGAAGCCCTGTCTCAAAACAAAGCAAAACAAAACAGAAAAACAAAACAAAACAAAACAAAAAACCCTTTTATATCAGGTTGGGGATGCAGCTCAATTGGTAGGGTGCTTGCCTAGCATGCATGAAGCCCTGAATTAGATTCCTAGCACTGTTTAAACTGCGCTCGCCGGCATAAAACTACTCCCATCATTCCTTGACTATGTAGTAAATTTAAGATCAGCCAGGCCAACCGATCAGTGGTGGTGCACGCTCTTAATCCCAGCACTCAGAAGGCAGAGACAGTCGGGTGTCTGTGAGTTCGAGGCCAGCCCAGTCTACATAGGACTGTTACACAGAGAAACCCTGTCTCAAAAAGCAACAGCAATGGGAAAAAAATAGGCCTGGGCTATGTGAGATCCTGTCTGAATGAAAGATGAAAATAACACACAGCAGGAAAATTTTCAGAGAGAATTACAGCCCAAGAGCAAATGGGGTGCTTTTGTAACAGTTAAATTTCCTGGCCTTGTGTCCATGGGTCATTTGTTAGGATCATAGATGAGTAGGTAAGAGGTGATAACTCACTATCTTATTAGGTGAATTTTATGACACCATTTGCCCTTTTTGATCCTGGCCCATTAGGGTGAGGTACCAAGGGTCTGTTAGAGTTAGGTTTTGTGTAAGACATGCCCAGTGAGGGGCTGGAGAGATGGCTCAGTGGTTAAGAGCACTGACTGTTCTTCTAGAGGGCTTGAATTTGGTTCCCAGCATTTTAATATTTATTTTCCGTGTATGGGTGCTTTGCCTACATGTAAGTATGTACACTGTATTGCATGTCTGGTGCAATGAAGTCAGAAGTCATTGGATCCCTTGGAACTGGGTGGTTATGAGCCACCATATGGGTGCTGGGTCCTTTGTAAGAGCAACAAACGTTCTTAACTACTGCGTCATCTCTTCTTCCCACTAAATAAAACAAATCTCAAAAAAACCAAAACCACCACCAACAACAAAAACAAACCAAAGACATCACACACAAGCCACTGGGTCGAGCTTCAAGCAGTCAGTTTGACTAGTAAGCGAGTGGGGGAGTCTGCTTTTGATTTTTAGCCTGTTGTCTCTAAAATAGTGACTTCCCTGAGTTGGCTGGTCCATTTAGAAGGGATGCCGATGTCCTCTGGACTCTGGCTGAGCAGGGAGGGTGAGGGCCAAAATATTGGCTGTATTTTGAGCCCTTTTGCCTTTTTTTGTTTTATACTTTGGCCCTTAAGCCTTGATTGTTGAACACCGAGAAGGTCAATTCCACTATTGTTGAAGTGGGAGAATTAGACTTTTAACTTTGTAATTTCTTTGGGTCAGGGATCCTTTGAACAACAGAGACCTGAAGAAGGTCGCCCTATGTTAAGCTCTATTTCCTTTTAAACCCTACTAGTTCTATACTATAGCTCTCATTTAAAAAACACTAATTTTTAGTACAGAAAGTATTCTTTTGAGCAGAATTTGTAGGTGGGTGTAATTTTAGCTTCATTAGGGGCTCATTCTAACAGGGAGCAAGGAAAGAGGTGGATGGAGCCTCTCCCCAGTGAGTTTGAACATTTGACAGATCTTAGCTACACTGTTTTACTTTTTGTGGCTCTGGCAGCAGTGAAGATGTTCTAAATAGACACTTGTGCTTTTAGTCCTGTTCTCAGACTGTTGAAACAATGGTGAGTTCCCCTGGGAATCTCATTCCAAAGGACACCAGCCATAAGGGAAACTTGTCCCTCAGAAAGTTTTCCAGTAGTTCTAACAATGGGTCAGACCACTGTATAGGATGAGATGAAGACAGCTAATGATGGGTCAATTGTGGGCGGGACCATGTCTTGACTTGGACTCCTTAGATGTGCACATCCATGGCCCTCTATGTAGACTTCCATCTCACTTCAGGACTCCAAAGACAGACTTGAGAGATTTGTTCCTCTTCCTAGTGTGGTCACATTGAATAAACCTCCTATTTCTGCCTTCCACTTGTGTGTGTGTGTGTGTGTGTGTGTGTGTGTGTGTGTGTGTGTGTGTGTGGTGGTGGTGGTGGTGGGGCTATTGAGATAGGGTCTCTGTGTAGTCCTGACTGGCCTGGAATTTGCTATGTAGACCAGGCTGACCTTGAATTCACAGAGAACCTTCTGCCTCTGCCTCCCTCGAGTGTTGGTACCATGCCCATTTTTAGTACAGAAAGTATTCTTTTGAGCAGAATTTGTATGTGGGTGTAATTTTAGCTTCATTAGGGGCTCATTCTAACAGGGAGCAAGGAAAGAGGTGGATGGTTTTCAACTTTTTAAAATTGGCTTATTAAGGATGGGTGGCTGGACCTGACTTGCGGCACAGGTTGTGAACCCCTGTGTAATACAACGGCATTCACAAAGGGAATATTGAGCAGACCCCAGGTAGAGAGGAAATGAAAAATGGAAATTTCCAGATTTGCTGGAGTCATTTCCTCCGGGGACATTTTCCTTCTTTCCACATCAGCATCAGCTGCTGCTCACCTCTACCCAGTGAAGCAGGAAAATGGGTTTGGAATTTGTTTTGGATTCTCAGAAAATCTGACCCTTGGAAAGTCTCGCCATGACCAGCTTTTGCCGTCCTGTTTGCCTTTGGGATCTTTTGAGTCTCGTGGGGTTCTTTTGATTCATTAGGTGTTGCCATAGTATTGGGTTATTGTTGTAAAATAGAGAACGGCGGTGAAGCAGAGAGCTCTCAAAGGCATTGGGAACTGGGGCTGGAGAGATGGCTCAGTGGTTAAGAGCACGGGCTGCTCTTCCAGAGGTCCTGAGTTCAATTCCCAGGCACCCACATTGCAGCTCACAGCTCTCTGTAACTGCAGTTCCAGAGGATCCGACACTTTCACACAGACATGCATGCAGGCAAAACACCAATGTGCATAAAATAAAACCACATTTTCAAAAAGGCATTGGGAGGTGGGGTGGAGCATGCCTTTAGTCCTAGCACTCGGGAGGCAGAGGCAGGTGGATCTTGGAGGCCTGGTTTACAGAGTGAGTTCCAGGATAGCTTGGGATGTTACACAGAGAAACCATGTCTCAAAACAAACAAAAAAGTCAAAGGGAGGCACGCTCTGTCATTCCTGCCATAGGAAGCCTCCGGGAGACACCTGTAGGTTTCCTCACTTGAGTTTGCTGTGACCTGTGTGGACGGGGTCTGTCAACCCTAGGAGGCAAGGTGGCTTGACTTCCTAGAATGACAAGTGTCTCTAGAATGACAAGTGTCTTAGAAGAGATAGACCGCTTTTGGCTGGTAGAATTTGCTGAAGGAGGTGGAGGCAGGAGGATGACGAGTTTGAGGCCAGCCTGGGCTACATATTTTAGCCCAGTGGTGGTGGCACATGCCTTTAATCCCAGCACTAGGGAGGCAGAGGCAGGTGGATCTCTGTGAGTTCAAGGCCAGCCTGGTCTACAGAGCGAGTTCCAGGACAGGCACCAAACTACCCTGTCTCGAAAAATCAAAAAAAAAAAAAAAATGGGCCCATAAAGTTCTGTTGAACTGTTTAGGGCATCTGCCATGGGACAGGAAAGGTTGGGGTTCTCTTGAGCCACTGCAGTTTGGTGGAACTATTTGGGATATTTATGTAACCCTGAAAATATTGTCTTTCCTGGTTAGGTAGCCTAGAGAGAATCGAAGCTGACTGGTCCTTTGTAAACCATTTCTAAGACAGTGGGGGGCAGGGCAGCAATCTCTGCCCCTGGTGCTTCTGAAGAGGAAACCCTGGCTTCTCGATTTTTGCCTTTTCTGTTTTAAACTCATCATGTGCTGATAATCATGGTTGGCATGCCTCTAAAATGTTTGAGTGTTTATGTGTGTAAATGTACTTAGGGTCATTTTGTACTACATAAGAGCAATTGCTTCTGTGTCTATTTTTTTAAGTTAAAATTCAAGGATTCAGAAAACTTAAAGAAAAAGAAACTCGTTTCTAGACTTTGCCTCAGGCCAGCTTATTTAAAATTAATTGAAATGTTAATTTTCTGGGTTTTTTTTTTGCTTTTTTATATCACCTTTATTTTGGTTTGATAAAAATCTCATATTAATAACAAAGGGTAGTTATATCCATCCACATGTTATAATTACATCATTTTATTATGAAAATTTAGAAATATTCTTTTTTTTTTACATCATGTCTTTATTTTATTTTCTGTTTTGTTTTTGGCACAGAGACTCACTATGTAGCCCTGGCTGGCCTGGAACTTGCAGCGTAGACCCAATTTTGCCACCCAAGTACTGGCATCAAAGTCATTTATCATCACATCTGGTTGAAGTGTTGATTTTTAGCTTTCATTGTAAAATGATTTGGGGCTGGTGCTTTTAACTATTAATTATGGAAGCTTGGGTTGAGAAAAAAATCTAATTACAAAATTTAGAAAAGACAGCTAAACATATTTTTATTAAGTGTTCAAAATATCTGAACGGCATTTGTTAGACAAACTTAAAGTGGACGGTGAAAAGATTAATTTCAGGGACCTGTGTCCACAGATACTTCTGCTTTAGTTTGTTTCAAAGGTGCATGTGTGGACAATGTTGAGAGGGCTAACTTTTGCTTTGAAATAATTACTAATAGATAATACACTGTGGCTTGTTTGGGGGTTGTTGTTGTTGTTGTTGTTGTTGTTTTTGGAGACAGGGTTTCTCTGTGTAACAGCCCTGGCTGTCCTGGATCTCACTCTGTAGCCCAGGCTGGCCTCGAACTCACAGAGATCCGCCTGCCTCTGCCTCCCGAGTGCTGGGACTAAAGGCATGCACCACCACCGCCAGGCAATATACTGTGTTGTAAAGAATGTATTTTAAGCCGGGCTATTTATTTATTTATTTATTTATTTATTTATTTATTTATTTATTTAT